>JAJHUR010101140.1:0-18424 GCA_027495735.1 Lutjanus campechanus | reverse complement strand
ATGCACATATTTGGACCCAATATGCATTTGCTCAGTTACTGTATATACAGTTTTCTGGTACTTTTACTTTACTTTTGTACCATAACTTTATGAAAATTTTATTCTACTACATTTTTCAAGAGTCCAAGGATTCAAAATCATTTATAATCAGAATACAACACAGGGATGTACAATGAAATTAGAGCTTTATACACACAAAATACAACATGATAATTAATTAAATCCTGAATGGAATACAAAGGATACAAATACAACCATTTATTTGATCACTTTAACATCATTCATTTTACAGATTCAGATTATTAATACAAAATATAAATTAAGCATCCTTGGCAACATGTGCAGTCCTCCCTTTGACTCACAGCTCTGCTCACTCATTGAGGGAGACTACAGACTGACGTGGAAAAAAGCAGCAGCCAACCAAGTAGTTTGTAACAACAGCAGATCTGTAGTGTGTAGCTTCCACATGTCAAGCCCAGTAGAGGGCAGTAAACAACATACAATGATAGCAGGATAAGTAAAATTTTTCTAGAGTTCTCTGAACCCAAACTTGTATTAAAAGGAAGATAATAGCCACAAATGCAATTTCAGTTTCCAAATTAATACACAGACAAAAGACAAGACAGCACTGGTCTTTGGAAATCCTATAGGGATGATTTTTTTGTCCCACTCACTGTTAATCAAAATGTGATTGGTTAATTCATCTGTCGCTTTCAAAACAAACACTCAGGCTGTGGCCTTTTGTCCCGGTGATGAAGTCCTAACCAATGAGTGAGCCAGCTCTAACCTTTCTCTGCCTAGAGACAACAACAAAAAATCTGACTGAATAGCTCTATTTTACTGTTTTCAGGACACTAATTGTTTCATTTCTGAAGCAAACTTGATAGAAAATGAAATTACAATTAGAATTAGAAGAGAATAGCCCAATAATCACATTAAAGAAATCAGATATTTAATTATAATGTTAGACATGCCGATATTTCTGACCTTCTCTGAAAGGCTAAAAAGCCTTAAAGGTCCCCTTCTGCGACCCCCAGACTGTGGTGTTACAGTCCTGCACGCTGTACGTCCACCAACCACCTCCAGCATGTTATAAAAGAAATATTGTCTGAGAACATGATCCAGGCAGGAATAACAGTTGTCATTACAATATAATTATGAAAAAAAAAAAAAAAAAAAATCAGTAATACACAAACACTGGGTTGGAATGTGTGAACGCCATGTATGTTGATGTTATGTTTTGTGTCTTTCTATACTAAACATTTGCTACAACATGTTGCACATCAGACCTGGAGGCTGTGGTTACAGATAAATTAGTTCTGTTTTGCTCTCACTCTGTGAACACTGAAGACAGTCTCCTCAAATGCTTAACCCACTCACTGTTGTTTGCTCTTGTGTTTCAGATGTGGAGGCCTCCAGTTGTCCACCTGTCATAATCCATAAAAAAGTTGGAGACACAGTGGAGTTTTCGTCATGCTTACCAACTGAAGGGGTCACTGAGGCAAAATGGAATTATGGAGGGTTAACAATTGCGAGAAAAGATAAGGTTGTTTCTGAAAACCATCAGTTTATGGGCAGATTATATCTAAACCCCACAAACTTTAATTTAACAGTGAGATCACTGACTCTCCAAGATTCTGGTGATTTCATTTTTGTCTCCGAGGCGAATAACCAACAAAGGCCAACAGTCACTGTCACTCTGCAAGTTCATGGTAAGACATGCCTGTTTTATTAACCATCTAACCTAATAATTGTTAATAAAAATAATTTATTATTAATCAATTAATTTATTAATTCATCCAGAACAAGAATTGAAGCAGAAAGAACTCATGAAGAGGTTTTCATTATTTCCTTGTGTTTTCTGTGCTCTCTGGACTACCAAGATTTAACATTAATGTTAAATCTTGGTAGTTTCTGATACTAAAGATAATTGTGCCAACATAAATGGATATAATGGGATGCACAGTTGCACCTACAAAAATGAAATGCTGTCGTATTTCATGTCCTGATCTCTGTCCTGTTCCCAATCCATGAATTGAAACACAGCTGTTTAGCTTCATAATTTATACATCCAAGAAAAACTCTGTCACTCCACCATTGTTAACCTTTTTTTCTGTCTTTCTCTGTGTTTCACAATGAAGATTGACAGGCTGAAGGTTCACAATAATATTGCCAAAGCCTCAAGATAAAATTTTATTTGTACATTTAATCAAATAGTAAATGCTGTAGCAAACATTATAATTACATAATTACAGATTTGTGTTTTTGAAAGAAACAAAGAGGACTAATCAGATTTGGAATAGAGATTAATAATAGAGTTTGTTCAGGGAAACTAGATTTAAGGATTTTTACTGATGTGAATTTGTTTTGTGGGCTTAGTACTGTCATTCATGCATTTGTTGGTGGTTTCATGTACATATTGTAATGGAGTTACCAAATTCAGTCCACTGCAATGTCTAAGTAAAACTGTCCCTCTCTCTCTCTCTCTCTCTCTCTCTCTCACTCACTCTCACTCTCTCTCTCTCTCTCTCTCTCTCTCTCTCTCTCCCGACTGTCTTGTCAGAGCCCATAACAAAGCCACCTGTCCTGACTTATAATTCCACCTGGCACTCCTCAAATGAATCCTGTACATTTTTGCTGGAGTGCAGTGCCCCTAACAACAATATCAACTACAACTGGACTGTGAGAAACCAAACCAGAAGTGGCTCCAGGCTGCAGTACATCCTCAGGGAGGAGGACGGAGACACTGAATTCACCTGCACAGTCTACAATGTTGACAGTGAGATGTCGACGTCTAAAACTGTGAAGTGCAGTAACGAGACAGAAGAACCACCAGGTACAACAGGTATGTGCAGAGAAGTGATTAGAGATTATTAGTGTTGAATTCTTGAGCTTGTGCTGCTGTTCACTGGTTAAAATATTCTCCTCTGCACGGCTGTACGTACCTGTGTGTGTCGGCCACCTCACTGAACTGCTGCAGCTTGCACGCATGTGGTGTTCACACAGCAGAGGCGGCAAAAATACACACAATCTGTACTCAAGTAGAAGTACAAACGCAATTTATTTACTCAAGTAAAGGTGAAAGTGCACAGTTTCTGAAATGCATTCAAGCATAAGTGCAAGTATAAATGTAAAAAGTAGCTCTCTGAGGTACATTTCTACTGGCCCTCTGTTCTTACTTTATCTTATTTCTGTCTTTATATGTCTTTTTCATCTTTCTAGTTTTTCGTCCTGTTGCATCTCTTATGTTGTTTTTCATCTTGTTGCTCCTCTTTTGTCTTTTTACATCTTTTTTGTCTTGTTACAGTGTTTATGTTGATTTTTATCTTATTACATCCTTTTCATCTTGTGTCTTTTTTTGTCTCCTTATGTTTTTTTTTTGTTTTTCTTTTTTGTCTTGTTACATATTTTATGTTGTTTCTTCATCATCACTGTCTCAGACAGCCATTCTCATTCAGAGTGTGTATTTTCAGTGCAGTGGGCTTTTATTTTTAGGATAATAGGCTTAACTTTGACAAATAACTGACAGTTATAGACAGCTGATCAACTTATAGTGGAAGTCCTTTCATCGCTTGTTATTGTCAAATTACAAGGGTGTGTGCATCCTGCGCTCTTACGGAGCTCCTGTAGCCTGCTTGTCTCTGCTATGTCTGGGGCGGAGTGGGCGGGGTAAATAACTCGCTTCAACCATAGACTATATCTCTAACAGGATTACATCAGATACAACTCATTAAATGTACAGCCTATGGCTTTAAGTTTCAGTGCTCATTTTTGTACACACAATGGCTACAATATTGCTCCTTTAAATTACTTTTGCAATTAGTTTGTATAAAGCTTTCCATTAAAAATATTTACGACTCTGTTTTGAGTATCTCAAATGCTAATTCCAGATGTTTCCATTCAAATTATGAAACTCACATGTACCAGATGTAGTTTTGACGTGTAAAGACGAAAGAAAACAATGCCTTTACTTCCTGATAATTTAAGATATTTAGATTTCCCTTTTGGGCTTCTAAAACTCAGTAGAATGCAGTTATAGAGGTATGACAGGTCACGCCAACACACTGATGAAGGTATTAACCAAAACACTTTACTTTGTGTTCTTATGTATTGCAAATAAGTCGACATCAAATGAGAATTCTAAAACCTCGAAATTTGGATTGTGACACAATTTGCTTCTTTTGTAATTCACATTAAATAAACAACTTCTGGCATGTGGGTTAGGTACGATATCTGATGTGAACCTGATAAATAATCTCACAGCTAGAGGATGTGGAGACCATAGAGATAAAGATAGAGAGGATGTGCAGATCATAGTGATATAACCAATGATTTGTTCAGGCAAAAAGCAAAGTGAAAATAATAATATATACTTACACTGTAGACATATATGTTATGAACATATAAATTAACCCCAAAGCCCGTCAATATGTCTTGATAATAAACTTGCAGGTATAAATTTAATAAATATCATTAAAACATAGTTGCAGCATATAATACCATGTAAAAATGCATTACACAGTAGAGATGCTGCAATTAATCGATTATTAATTTATTATTAAGTTAACTCTAGTCAGCTATTTTGACATCAATTAATTATACTAATTATACATAATTTAATATACAGTCACTGTTTATGCTGTCTATATTCCTCATGCTTTTGACTTTATTACTATTTTATTTTATCTACTTTATTCTTATACTGTTCATTCTACTGTTTTTTACTGTTTTATCCTGTTGTTTACACTGTTTTATTCGACTTCTATACATTTATTTATTGCCTCCATAGCATCCAAAGGGAGTCACAAACGTAATCTTATTGTACTCGTGCAGTGACAATGAAAATATTTTATTCTATACCGTTCAAAATTTGTTATAAACCTTCATCTTTATATACTCAGTGTGTATTTGATCACATTTTATTGCCATGTAAGTAACATACATGGCAACATCACTATCATGTATTGTATTTCCCCATGGGTCCTTTTTTATTAATTGAATTTGTCCTGACCACTGTGATCACTATTTCTCTTTCTCAGTCATGATAATAATAGTGATAATACCATCATTTGCAGATGGCCCAGAAACATTTATAATTCTCATGGCTGCAGCAGGAGGAGGTTGCCTAATTATCATCATACTTGCAATACTGGTGGGTGTTTGTTACTGCAAAAAAAGTCAGTCAGGTAAGAAAGGCTATGTTCAATAGCAGCATATCCATTTTTAACTTCATAATGTAACTATGCTTTCATGTGCTCAGAGTTTTTTTTATGTTTTATTAATGAATGATGTATTTTTCTTTTGCTTTGTCTCTTCATTTCACCAGGGAGTGACTTAAATGATCTCACCGTGTACGCTGACATCTCTGAAGTTACGAGTGAAAACGTAAGTGTGCTCTGTGCAGTTTTAGTAGAGGGTCTGTGCTTTTTTCAGGGGGATCAAATGCATGTTTTACCCACTTTGCTGTTTCTTGTTCCATCTCTCTGTAATGCAGGAGTCCTCTACGATGAAGCCCAGCTCAGTGTACGAAACCATTGATAACAGAGTCCCTCCAGTCACACCTGGGGTAAGAGCAAAACTTTTATGTTTAGAAGGTCTTCCAGGTTAGACGTTATGCTTTATAACAGCTAATGATTGCTTTTAATTAAAGCTCCAGATTTTACAGGGATTTTTTGAAAAAATATGTCTGAAATGGACTATATTATTTATTAGTATGTTTTCATTACTCTATAATCACCTGAAAAGAAAAATCTTGATGTGTTGCCCTAGAATGAGTCGTTTAAATTTACAGAGAGTGTGGACAAATCAAGCAATTGCTCTAGATATGGCCTTGCATGTTTTGCGTGAGTTTCATTGCCAGCCTAGGTTCCCCTCATGTTTGGAAGGGGAGGGACAGATGAGGCGTTTACAGTCTGCAAGCTTGCCACTACATGGCAGTGAATCCCACACTCTGGTGGGTGGTGATTTTGTCCCGGATTTCTTGCTGCACCAGTATATTCACTAAAACCACTAAAATATTGCTTTTCCTGACTTGTTATCGGGGTTAAGGCTAATGCCTAATTTAGACCACTCTGAGCGGAATGGTTACAAACTAATACAACAGTACAAAAAAACACTATAGTGCCTGACCGGTCGATACATGTTGCCATACATCGTTGGCAAACACTTTATCATAGGTTTGATGGTACTTAGAAAATGACATGTGTGTCAGTTGAGCCTGTAGATCCAAGTGAATCAAAAAAGGGTCTTAGTGATGGTGGAACTAAACTAAACTA
Source organism: Lutjanus campechanus (assembly GCA_027495735.1). Classification (NCBI taxonomy): domain Eukaryota; kingdom Metazoa; phylum Chordata; class Actinopteri; order Lutjaniformes; family Lutjanidae; genus Lutjanus; species Lutjanus campechanus. The sequence continues at coordinate 12,149 of JAJHUR010101140.1, read as the reverse complement.
ATGTTTTTGCTGTGACAAAATATGTCCAAGCCATGAAAAACCTGCTTTTTGAGTTTCTGCTCACCTGAAACACCGGCTGGAGCAGAGGGCATTTTAACGAGAAAAATTCACATAAATTAAGCTGACCTGTGCTTTAATAAAGAACCGTGTGAGTGGCATAAACCAACATAGCTGACATGTTTTCTACTTCTCTCACAAGTCTTCGTCTTATCTTAAGATAAGATAAGAGGTACCTTTATTGATTCTGCATAGGGGAAATTCAATTTGACACAGTAGCACAAAAAAGTAGCAGCACAAGGAAAAATGTAGCAACAAAATAAAGTAAAACAGAAAACTACAAAACTACAAAATAAAGAACTATGGGAATGTGCAATGTGCATATACTTGTGTAATGTGCAGAGTGTTAAAGTCATGCAGATCATGTTTATATGCATGTGCAACATGTAAGTGAAATAAAATATAGACTTATTCTATACATGTGCATATTTTTTAATACCAATGGCTTGGCAAAGATCACTGGAATATTTCTTATTAGGGGTGTGACAATTATCTAAATAACGGCTGGTAAGCTTTTTGTGGCATTGAGTAAGTGTGTAGGTGTTACCTTTATTCTTTGTTTCTGATAATCTTGCACTAGTGTGATAAGCGTATAATTACTATAATTACTCCCCCTACATGTTACTTAGATTGGCAAGTATCTTAAACTTGATTGTAGATGTTTTGACGTTGCTGCTCACGGACCTTATCTTCTAATACTGAGGGATCCTGAGTTACAAAATTATGCTTGTGACATTTCTTCCTAATATTGCACAGTGTTGTAGACATGAATTCTTATTAAAAAGTCTTGCGTCTGATTGCACCACTGATTGCTTTTTTTTTTTTTTTACCCTGTTTTGTCACTCCTACAGCCGCAGACTGTGTACGACAAGATCCAACTCAATCGTGTGAGGAAGGTCTCTGTGTCACCTTATCAAGAAATTTCTTAAGAGGCTCATAACATGATACTTTGCTGAGTGGAACATTTAGAAAAGCCCCCCAGCCCGCAGAATTTAAGGCTCATATGATAACAGAAAGATGTAGTACTTTGGATGAAACAGACTGCAATGTCTTACATGCTTTTGTCATTTTTCTATTTTTGGTAACGCCCTTCCTTTATCATATTAAAAAAAAATTGCCATTATGTTTTGAGGGCTCAAGCTGCATATGTTCTACTTTTATTATCAATGTTGTAAATTCTGTAAAGCAGATTATATTATATATATATTTTTTTTTAAAAATTTGTGTGTTGTAAGTCCTTTAATTGAAGTACTGTACTATGCAATTTTTTGTGGATGTTAGTCTTGAAAAGTTCCTTGTGATGTTAGGTGGTAATTATGTATTTGTCTATGAAGGCTGTGTCATGTAAAGAGTATTATAAGCTTCAATAATTAAAGTGTAAATGATTATTTCTTGCTTGAATATTGGAATGTGCAGAAAAGATTAAAAATGTACCAAACTAGCCCACAGCCGTGTCCCGACTCTTTCTGACTGGGGTGGCCCATGTAGGGCACTGATTTATGCCTCTGTGTGTGTGTTGTGTGTGCACCTATGTCAGAATATCATTAATATACCATTTTTTATATCTACTTTAAGTACAGTACAGTATCTTCAAGTTCTCAAAAAGAAACTGTACCTCTTTTCTCATGCTGTACAACTCATCCTGTAAATTATCCTCAGCATTCCACCATGAAAAGTTTTATTTTTATGATTTATTATTTTTATTTACGATTTATTTACCCATGGTGTTTTTGTGTGTGGCTATTGGAACTACAGCTAACACCTCATTATAGAAGCCGGTGTTGTACAATGAGTCAAATTAACCTTGTAAAAATGTTTGTTCATTTTACTTAATCAAGCGAGTCATTGTAAATTATAGAGGAAAAAAAATGTTGACAACGCTGATAATCAAATAATCGGTATGATTACACACCCCCACCCCCATTTTAAGTTTTCTTATTTGACAAATGTCTTCTCTAGACAAAACAATATCAAATGAGGCTCACATTGTGCCATTTTAGACCATTGATTAATTATCAATTACTATATGTTTAATCAGTTAAATTCTTAATGATGATTAATTAACTGATGCTTGTTCATTACAAGTCCTGATTTTAAAATATTCAAGTTAATGCAGTAATGAAACTAAGGTACCTTAGTACAGGACAGATATTCTGAGCTGTGGTCTGCAGGCAAGACGGTGCTATTAATAGAGGATGTGATCGGCAGTCACAACACCTCAATTTCCTCCAGTCAGAAAAATAAGAGGTTTGAATGACGCCATTCAGACTTTCCTGATGCTGCTCAAGATTGTACCCACTTCCCATTGCAGAACTCAGTTTCTAAGGTATTTGTACTGAAATATCTGTCTCCCATATACATTGTAAACTACTGTCAAAGAGTTCTCTGACAGTAATTTGAATGTGTTATATATTTTCAACTATACTACAGATGAGTATCACACATGTAATTGTGTGAATCACATTTCACTGTCATTAATTGTAACAGTGCTATGCTGGTGAAAACAAAATTCAACCACTTTACACCCGCCAGGACTTATTGGACAGCGGCTGGCTGCGGTCTACAGGTGCACATGGATTTACATGGAATTTTATGGACAGTTTCTAGTCTCTGCGGTCATTAGTGGATGTTGTTGAGGACAGCGATTCCCTCGCTGATGATGACGACACAACCAAAAAAGAATGTAAGCGTCAGCAAGCGCATTGAACTCTACGTCATGTTGGTTCTTTAGAAGTTTGCTTGTGTGTGTTTTCATGACGTGGTATCGGGTGTGGAGTATCGGAGTAGTTTTATGATACCCGATGCTGGTATCGGTATCGGTGCATCCCTATATCAAAGTCATACTGTTGTCTATAACTAGAGTAACAGTCACTGAAATCACTTTTCCTGGGATCCACATAAATGTATTTACTTCAGTGAAAATTAAAAGGACAGTTCACCCCAAAGTCAAAAATATATGTTCCCCTGGCCTGTAGTGCTGTTTATATAGCTTTGGTGGGAGTTGCAAAGTTGTTGAGATATCGGCTGAACAGAGTTCCGCCTTCAAAGAAAGTAGTTCCTGCATAAAACTACCCACAACAAGTCTTTGAGTTATCTTGAATAACCATGATGATCATGATTTTCAGAATGAGACACTGGTTTTGAATTTTTTCCAGTGTATTTTCTTCAGGGGTTGAGCAGCACAAGCTGAGTGACATCTACTTCCATTATACTGGAGAGAGAGCAGATATATGTACGGCTGTTATCTCCAAAATTCTGCAACTTACTACAGGCCAGGGGGAAAAATATGTATTTTTGATGTTGGGATGAACTGTCCCTTTAATTTTCACCAAAGTAAATACATTAAAACAGCATGACTTTTTTTCCAATCCATGTTGTTTTCACTAGCATAGCAGTGTTACAATTCACATGATGGTTCAACATGACACTTTAACCTTTAATCTATGACAAAACATCATGTAGAAAATAATCATAACAATGCTGATGCAATCTATACTCATGGAGTATAGTTGAAAGATGTATAACAGATTCAAATAACTGGCAGAGAACTCTTTGACAGCACTTTGCAAACTTTATTGAGTGCACAATAAACTATAAAATCTTTTTTTTTTTAAAGAGAGCTGTATTATCAAAACACAGCACCTGTTAGATTCACAAGGAGTGTACATAAAAAGAAAAGAAAAAAGGTAAATAACATTTGACATCAACTCACAATGAGACTTGATAATAATCACAACAAATGCTGACATAAAACACAATAGGTCCAAAGCCTGCGTGCGTGCGTGTGTACATATATATATATATATATATATATATGTGTGTGTGTGTGTGTGTGTGTCAGAAGGATTTGAATGTGATTGAACAAAGGTAAGTTGTGAGCCTTGACTTAAAAGAGTTAATAGGAGGGGCAGATCTGATGGGGAAGGGAATGCTGTTCTATGTTTTAGGGGCTACAACCGCAAAAGCTTGATCACTTAAAAGCTTAAGGTTAGATCACGGGACAGCCTGGAGCCCCAGGTCATGACTTTGTGGACAAACATGAGAACCTTAGAAGGGGATTCTGTGCTACGATTCCAACATGTTGTTATGGTGTAGGTGGGGCAACAATTGGCTGAGAATAACCTTTTTGAGAACCTTTGACAGAAATAGGAGTTTAAAGATCGGACTGAAGTTATGAAGCATGGTAGGGTCCAAGCTGGGGTTTTTTCAGAAGGAGCTGAACAACTGCATGCTTGAAACAGGTTGGAGCGTCAATACAACATTTAAATATGACAGAACAATCAAATAAAAAGAATAATAAAATAGAAAAGGCAGACAAGACAATGAAATGTCACAGGTCACTGAAAGGAAAAGTACCGGATATGTGAGGTGGAATATTATTTACACCTGTACAATAAAATGTCATCTCTATCACTGAAAATCTTTTGCTTCATCTGTGTAGTTTCCCCTGATGTTTGAAGTAACTGTTTAAGTGGTTTGCATTAGATCGTACAGGTTTTCATTATATTGCGTCCAACCTCTGCGGGTTCTATTCATATCTATCTATTAAAAAATACATTCACTTGTTCCATTAATGTCCTCTTGCTTCACCAATAAATAAACAGCATGAATTGCACTCATTCAATGTAATATGTGTAATACTGCACTCTATCATCCTAATACTAAACCCATTCGCTTCAATCTGCATAAAATAACATGACTTTAGACCTTAAAATCGCACGTATAGTGCTTATGCCAAAATCCGATTTTAATGCAGATGATGCACAAATCCAGGGCTGGAGTTGGACTTCAGCCTGGGATCTTAATGCCTAAGGTCAGCCCACTTTAGTTCACAACCTCTTATTCCAGAGATAAATGTGGTTTGGCAACATTATACATAATATTTTGTTTTCCATGGTAGACATCTTAGCACTGTAGCCTATGCAAGCATATCTGTCTCGGCATTACCATCAACTTGTGGTGCTCTTTCTGTATCTTATTATATATACCTATTATTATTATTATTATTATTATTATTATTATTATTATTATTATTATTATTATTATTGTTGTTGTTGTTGTTATCATTATTATTATTTTATTTTTTTATGGCCTTTCAGCTGCCTCTTTTGTTTTTCTGCCCTTTATCTTGTCTTTTTATGTCTTACTTGCATCTACTACCAGTTAACTCCACTGCACTGCGCAGTTTGGGGTGGTGTTCAATTAACTGGGAGTCAGAAGTCAAACGCAAGTATGTCATCAAAAAGGTGACCCATCATAACCTCCCTGGCTTCTGTGAGTGTAGCCTGTAACCTATTCATGTAACTGACTTTGTCACTGGTCCAAGTGGCCCAGCAACCAACCAAATCCATCAGGAATCTTCTCATTGCTCCAGATTAGCCACTCTGGGTTTGAACCAAACCATTAAAAATGTCAGGTGACATAGTATAAAGAGTGAGAAAGTCTGCATATTGAGGTGGTGGGGTGTTAGTCCCCAGACCCCAATTTGAAAAACACTGACCATGATGACAAAGGTCACTTAACTGTGTATCTGCTACATAAATATATGCGAAGGATTATCGTATGCATAGCACACAAATTGAAAATGTTAAGTCATGTTATTTGAACGTAGACGGACAAGACCAGCTTGTGATGCTTCACACGTTCTGTAGGCACAACTTTCAGACGTGGTGTTGTTCATCTTGAGACTTTTATGTCTTCATTCGTCGTCAAGCTAATTGAAGGAAGGAGAGAGAAACTTGGTCATTCTTCAAAATCATGATATTGTGTGTGTGACACTCATTACAACAAAACTCGGTACACTCAAAATAGAAACAGAAGCCTACCTTTACATTAACAAGAACTTTCTGATGGAAAGAGTTTTGCTGGAGAATTAACAAGAATAGCTACAAATGAATTTATGCAACGATGGTCATTTCAATCTAGACATGGCAATTTGAGTTACATACCTTTAATGTACTCCCATACAGTTTTGATTTGTTCTGTAATAAAAAAAAAGAACAGAACAAAAAGACAATGTCAGCATGTTGTATTAATTGCTGGAGAGGTACGACTAGGCCACAAGAAGATAGTTTGTATGGTCTCTAATGTGTTCTGAGCATAGTGGAAAATCAAATTAGTCTATAGTAAATTGTAATTTTGGGAAACCTAACCTCAGGAAAAGTTGTGTGTTGTATCTTGGTTTGATGTGTGGGCTGGAGCTGTGTGTGGAAATAGGAGGGGTTATGAGAGTACCTGTAACTGACAAAAGATAGTGTTGCACAGAAAACAAGAGAAACCACAACCCAGATTTTTCTTTTTCTCTTGACCGCAGCAGTTAGAGGAATGTGTCATTTCAATGTAAGTATGCCGTGCATGCATGGATACCTGCATCTTTATATTCTGTTTTCTATGCAATAAGGTTGGCGATCATAAGTCTTTTTAGGGGACAGTGCAGGATTCCCAAAAATGTGCTATGGCCTCCCAAGATCCCTGCTTTGGTGTAGCACACTCAATATTAAATTTGTCATAGCATCCACAAATCCACAAATTTGACCCAGCAAGTTCCCCCCTATCTGCCTGTTTAACTGAAACACAGAACTAATAAGCACTCTGTTAGCAGTTTCATGGGAACTTTAAGTCCTTCAGAATAAACATTTCACATTACTCAACACCCTGTTAAACAGTAAATTTATCAAAAACAGTGGCTAATGTCATCATTTTCCAAGCTACTGTAGCTGAGGCTTTTGTCATATTGAAGTGGGCGTTGTTTCATCTCAACTGGGTCGGATAAAATGAGCCCAGACAAGCTCCTTTGATTGGCCAGAAGGGTTTTCTGATTCTCAGCAGGATTATGGAAGAACTATTGGCCTGGTTTTAATGAATCTCGGTGGAAGGGTGTAGTGTGGGCAAAGGAAGAGCACATAAAATTTGAATTGGATCTGAATAACTGGGCAGATTGCACAAAAATTTCACTTTAACGTTGCTCGATAGGACATTTGGCTTTGGCGGTTTCATTGGAGGATCAGTATAATTGTAACATCGCCACAAAACATTTTTTTTCTTTAATCAGTGTGGCTATGGAAACATAAAGACAAGCATATCATGCAACTAATTATATTCTTACTAACATCCTGCCTGCAATAAATTCCACCTGTGATATAAAGGAACAATATTCAAACTTTATGCTTCACAAGAACAACTTCTGTGCTCTCTGAGAGCCTCTCTTCTTGTTAATTAAATGTTTGTGCCTAAATGATGTCTTTGTGTCTGCATTACAGTTGTTTTTTTGTTTTTTTTTGCTCAAAGTCTTTTATTGACATTTTAAGTCAAACAAAATGTGATAAATCATAGATATAGTTGGACTGACATGTTTCTGCTTCGACAGAGGCCCTCTCCTTTAACAGTATTACTGTACCATTTATTAGTCAGAGTTGATTTCATAAACAGTTACAGATACACATATAAATAAATTTAATATGGCAGAAATTGTAGTCGAGACAAAGAAAGAAAATAGAAAGAATATTGCTTGATGTCAACATCGGTGAATTTATTGTGTATGTAGCAGTTAAGCAGAAACTTGATGCTGATTCTTTGCAATTCTTTACACAATAAAAAAAATACAAAAAATAAATAAGAAAGTGCGCCTGCTGTTACTTCTACTGTGCTTCTTTGAACAACTGAACTGAGTTTGTGAGGTCACTTTGGCAGAAGGAGGACAAAGAGGACTTTTCCTACACGGATGATGTTTTTCTCTCACCTTTGAACCAGTATGTTAAAATTGCTGCCAGTGTGGCTCCCAGGAAGAATCCCAGGAAAAAAAAGGGAGTATATGTGCACCTGTACTCGGATTGTTTCTTGTGTTGAGGCTGCTCATCTGAAACAACATGGAGGAGACAACAACATTACTAAGATGAAACAGAAAATAAAATTTCAGGTCAATCTTCAGTAATTCCATTTTGAATGAAAAAAAATGACAAAACTGACAACTGTCATAGCAAAGGGATTCTGGCAAACATAATATCCTCTTAGCACAATGAGGCTATTCTCTATATTAGTACTGTGGGGCACAATGTGACATTTTATGATGCATTGATACCTTGGTGAAAGGAATCAAATCAAATTAATTAACTGCTGAATTTAACTCCTTACACCAGAAGCCGTAAAAAACCATTTGTACCGTATTTGACATGTGAGTTTCTGAGACCCCTACATCATCAATATTATCAATACTGTCCTGAAAACCTGTTATATGCAACCTGACTCATGTCCTCTGCCCTCTGGTGGATTATCAGTGCACTAAACAATAATGTAGTAACTTACATGTTTTTGGCAAGGAAATCTTTAACATTTTTTTACATACTTTCTGTAAAAATAACATCTGTATTGGTCCTAATATTTCACCATGAATATTTAGAACCAATTTAGAATTGCTTAATATTTCATATGCTATCTTGTCTATCAGTGAATAGGATGACCTGAAAACATAATGTGTGTTGTTGCATGGCACTCGCCGGTGTGGAGCCATAAATTTTGGATTACAGAGGTTCTTCAACATATAGTCATGAATGTGCGCAAAAAATAGGCTGATTTGTCCAGTAGTATTCAAGATTAGCTGAGGACAAACTCCTGGTCAGTTGCTCACACACATGCATGCACTTACACCTGGCGGGGACAATTAAAGACTGAAATGTCATCTTAAGATACATTTTGATAAAATTGAGATATGTGTTTTTTATACATGCAAATGACTTGCATGTTGCAAACAATTAGTAGTAAGTGTGCACTTCCTAATAATCGTCTCATTGGCTATCATAATCTGTAAGTTAATATTGACCAGTTCAGACAATATTGACTAAACTGGTTTCTGCCACAAGCTAAAAAAACAGACCTGCACAAAAGCAGTTCCAAAAGCTGTGAATTATATTAGCTTTTGTTTTTAAAGTAAATCAGTGAATTTCCTACGTACCTGATGTATCAAGTATGAGTCAAACAAAATATCATATATAAGTGATATTGAATTTTCTTCACATTTTTTTTTTTTTTTTGTATTTTGTCAAAAGGTTATTATTTTTTATTTATTTATTATTATTATTTTATTTTTATTTTTTTTGTATTTGATATGTCAGGCTTCATGGGGCTATTTCATCATACTGTATCATGTGTCAAGTTATAATGTTCACTTTAATTGTGACCTTACCGTTGCACTTTGTAATGATATCAGCTGTTGCACTGTCCATACGATTCCTGGCAGTGCAGATGAATTTGACACTGTTCTCTGTTCTGTTGAGGAACACACAAAGAGCTGCGGAATCATTTAAGGAATAGAAGGTCACGTTTGAAGGTTCAACCCGCCAGCTGATGTCAACACGGTTATCAGGTGAAGAACAACGCAGCTCCGTCCAACAGCCTCCTTTAGATTCATAAGTGATATGCCGAATTGTTGGTGGCTTGAGACGTTCTGTGGAGGTTGAAATTGGAATTGCTGATTAGATGTGAGGATATGGTCTCTCCAAAATTCCAAAACCTGACTGTTAAACACCATCTGAATTGAGATGCTAACCATTCGGTAGCAAAATATTTTTTAGCAACACGGTGAACCTGGTGAGGAAAGTCTATATGCAAACATCTACAAAAAGCATTAAAAATCAGGATAAAATGTGACAATATTTTTTTCTCCATCATCACATTTAACTTGCTATCAAAACCTAAATTTGCATCCCTTCTGAGGCACTTACCTGTCACATCGAGGCTAATCTTTTTGACGCTGTTCTGTCCGTCAGTGGAGATGAGTTCCACTCTGTATTCTATGGCATCCTCTCGGTTCAAATTTTGGATCATCAAGTCACCTAATGAATAAAAAAAAAAAACAAAGAAGGGAGATTATCAATGGAGAAATAAAATAGAAGTTAATTTACATTAATAGATTTGTTTTTTTTACCTGAGGAGGTGTTGAGATGGAGTCTGTCTATATACAGATGGAACCGTTTAATGTTTAGCTTCCCATCGCGAAATGTAGCAATCCAGGTGTTATTTGAGAATACTGACCACTCAATCTTGGAAAGTTCCCATGAGGGGTCTGCTCCTGAGGGCAAGGTAACATTATCCCCAAGGTACCCAGTGACTGCGAGGGTGTCCCCGAGGGACTCAACTACTGCCACTGTAATAAAAAACAATTTTAAAAAAGGGGAAAAAAATAAGAAATTAAAAAGATTCAGCATGCATTGGGTTTTATACAGTAATAAAAAGACAAAAGAACTTGAAGCTGGTCACATTTTAAAGATGGTGCTTTTTAAAAAACAGGAGTCCCATTTGTCATAATTTCACTTCTAAATAAGGATAGGCAACTGTACAGAAATGTAGCCCTCCCTATTCATAGATTGAAAATATTCATTGCATTGTGTTTTCATATGCTCTTTGTTTTATAATGTGACAACACTGTGGTTAGGATCTGAGTAGGTTTAGGGAGAAAAAACACTTGGCTAGGGCGAGGGAATGACCACGGTTTGGATTAAATGATCATTCTGATGAGATCTTTCATGGGAGTCACACCTCTAGCATGACAAAAAACTGTAACATTTAGACATTTATCAGGATAGCAAGTAGATACACACTGTATGTGAATTCAGTTGGGGAGATTAGGCAGTATTACAACACTGGGTTGTAACCCTGTTAATCTGACCAATCAGAAAAGAACTGTGCAATGAATATCATACACTCCCACTTCCCTTTTGAGCTCACAGGAGACAAGTGTCATATTTCTGTGAGCGGCACTGTGGATTTTATGACCTAAAGACAGTGGTTTGACACACATAACCTAAACTAGGAGTTTCTCAATTTTAATTTGAGCCTTTGCATCCATGCTACCTTCCAACCCAGATGCTACTGTAAATCGGTTAGCAAGTAATAGCTGCTTAGGATAGGAATAGTGGTAATGGTTCATCAAAAATAATTTCAACATTTTAGAGAGCGCTTATCTTGTCCATATTTATGGATACAGTCTATGGTTTAAACACACACATAATGTGTTTTTGTCACTTTTGTCACTTAAAACTAAAGTTCTTTTTTCTTCCCTAACCAGCATTACAACTGACCAAAGTAGCAGGAGAAGTTGTAACAACAGGGGCCTCTTTTATAACAAGACTAGCTAAAACAATATGGCTGGAGCATATAAGGTCAATGTGCTAAATTGTGGTCCAAGTGTTGCTGACATTTTACACTGCATGCAGCACGTATGCAGCACAACTGCTGTATGTCTGCAGAGCAGCAGCCACAGCAGCCAAAAAATATGTGAATTAGAACGGTAGCGGTTGTGTGTATTTAGATCAGACGAGAGGGCAGCATGTTGGAGCTGCAGCAGGCTTGCAGCACGCAGCAAATAGAGGATATAGTTCGATTTTTGCTGTGTGCTGCGAGCTTGCTGCAAGACTATGGGATTCCTTCCTCAGACTGTCCCATGTTTGTGCTGCCTAGCAACTACCCAAAAATGCTTTAGCAGCCAAGAGCGCCCTACAGCACATCCTCTTTGTTGTCATCCTGTAGTTTAATTCACTCAGTTGAGAAATGGAAGACTGATTGTCAAGGTGGATCCGCAACACACAAATTGGTTGCAGGAACATTGCAAATTGCATGAGAATGCTTAATTTGAGTGTCTCATGGCCCCTCTGCTAACTTGGACAGACAGTTGCCAACTTGTGTAGACAAATGGCTTGGCGTTCCATGTGGCATAGAGAATGTTAAAAACGAGGTGAAGCTACCCCAGCAGTGTAGTGCATAATGGATAACACCCACCCCAGCCACAGTGTGTTAAAGCGATATTCCACCTTGTGAGAATAACCCATTCAGTATGTACTCACCACTATGCCGATGTGATGATAAGTGAAGGTCTTCAGTTCACCAAACAATTCTGGAGTTTTAGGAGAAACAGGGTAGCCTCAGTCTCGCGAGACTTCCGCATGTGCGTCCATTACGATATATACGAAGTCTCGCGAGATCGACGCCATGTTTACATCCTACCGGCTACATGCTACAGCTGATATTTCTGCTAAAAACATGGCGTAAATGGCGTCTTTTGCGGTTAATTTTTAATGTCGCGGCTCGCGGACACTTGGATT
>JAJHUR010101138.1:0-11293 GCA_027495735.1 Lutjanus campechanus | reverse complement strand
GGACAGCGAGAAGCGTCCACGGAAGCAACTCGTCTCGAACAAACGATGGCGGCTTCTGAAGAGGTTAGCGTGTGTGTGAAGAGACGTACACACGTCTCCTAACGTACAGATTTCAACTGCAGCACAAGAATGATCTGATGTGAGCTTTGTTGTACAATATAGCAGCCAAATGACTGTAGGAAATTCAAAATGAACCAAAACCACTATAAACATTCAGGCCTCAAAGTATTCACCTAAAACTCACGTCAATCCACAGCAGACATCACCGCTGAAAAATCCTCCACAGAAATATTTCTTACCTGACTCCACGCTTTACACAGGATTTAAGCCCAGGTTTTTGTTTGTTTGTTTGTTTTTTTTACCACCCCAGAATCTACTGCACTGGTTGTATTCATAACCAACATGTCTAAAACAGGAATAAATCAACAGTATAGTTGCTCAACCCATACAATATCCTTCCAATAATACAAATGATAAAATAAGCAGGATGTGTTTTGTTATGTGATCAATGGTTCAAAGCCCTTTAAATTTATAAAACCTCTATGAAGTTACAAATTGAAACGGTCTGCTCTCTCCAGAAAAATGACTGGATAGGTTGTCTGTGCAACGGCCCTCATACGGCCCATATATCACGACTTTCAGCATCTCATTCCGACGCACAAGGTACCCGTCAGCAGCTGTATGAGTCACACTGGGCTTTCAAGTAGCTTCAAACCCATCCTTGTGTGTGTGAGTATGTGTGGGCTCCTCCAAAGGGGCACATCAACAGATACCTCTAATGTAGTGGGATAATTAGCCATGTTGTTTTCACATGTATTTTGCTAATTAACCAATTTGCAAATGATGTGTGATGTCATGTGTCATCACAGTTGTCTGTACAAGGCTGTTCACGCCCTCAGCTTCACCTGATCTGTGGTTCTAACAATGTCAAGTTCATACAGAATTCAAGAAGAACTGGGAACAAAATAAAATATTTGTGGAACTTGTTGCTACACAGCGCCTGAAAAAAAAAAGTATCTAGTATCTTTATCTAGTTAGTTTACGAGGTATAAACAACCCCCTTTAAAAAGAAAAAAAAATCATTATCCCAACTTGTTTCTGACACTGTCTGAAAGTCTGCTGTTTCCATGCAGACAACAACACAGCCACACCAAACCAGACCTCCTGAGAAGAATTCCAATCTCTTAAGGAAAGAAGAAGAAAAGGCCATGCATTTTGTAAAATCTGCTGCATCAATCATCTTTCAGGGGCAAAAAATACATTAATGAAAGAAAACTGAAAACTGACATGAATATTACTTCATGTCAGAGACTTACACAAGTTCATGCTAGTGGAACAAATTCTTCTGAATTAAGAAACTCAGAAACTCAAATATTTGGTATCAAAAATCTCCCTATTTTTGATGCCTCAAGGTCAGCAAGCATGGTTAAATTTCGTAACTTACATAAAGTATGCTGCATATGCTGTGTAACTAATGTACTTATTTGAACAAAGACCATGATCTTTTCCCCAAAATCTAACCAAGTACTTTCTGAGCCTTTATTTTGAAAGTCTACCTGAATGTTGCATATCAGCCGGTCTCATTCCCTAATTGTCAGATACCAACAACCTGGGCTTTTCAGGTGATTTCAATGTGAACCAGTCCACGGCTGTATAAGACGTATAAGGGCTGTTGATGTAGTATAAAGACGGGTAAAGTCCACCCATGGAGGAGGTTGGGTGGATGAATGGCCAAACAAACCCAGGAGACCGGGTTTCATGTCCCACGTGAAACCAAAACTCTATTAAAAGTTGCAAGGCATGTAACGTTTCTCAGGAGGTGGAGAAAAGAGTCTGTGATCATAAACAGAACAAAAGTCTACAAAGTGGAAGGGCAGCTGGGTGAATGAGCATACAGTATGTTTAAGAGGCTCTGGAACACAATATTATCATGATATCAGTACTCCGCTTTTTAAATAGCACAATTATTGACAATAGTGGTATACTGCAAAATCTTGACTGATAACTTGATTGTGAAGGGAGACTTTCAGCATCACAGTCTGAAGCATGGAGCCACTGACCAAGCTGCTGTATTAGACGAGTTGGGAGCTACATTACTCACTCACACTGCTGTGATCTCATCTGATGCACTGTTCTGAAGATATGGTGCCTCAGCTGATTCACTCAGCGCTGATGACTGTTCCATTACAGCAGTCATATAGCTGTTATGGTAACGGGTTTCTTTTAGAAATGTGGTTCACAGACTTTTTTTTTTTTCCCACACAGGATATTTTCACGGCTGCTGGGGGTGGTGCCTGCAAATTAGCTTCAGCTAGAATTAGAGCTATATATAGTACAGTATAGCACGTCATTCATTCTTGAAAATTGAGACCGAACTTTATTTTGAAGGGGGTTTGATTTTCAGTTGAGATTCTCTTAATGCTAACCAAAATACACATTTTAAAACCATGATTCTTATTTAGCTTTGATTTAGAAGGGCTACAGAGCTGACATGTTATGGTTGAGACACATCTGATAGAAATATTATTTTATGAACTTGTTGAAAAGTATTAAGTTCACCAGTGCATGAGCAGTATTACCGCCTTTTTTAAACCAGGAAGTGAGACAGGGGTCCTTAGGGTATAGCTATCCCTTTTTATGCCTGATTAAATCATGTTTTTGTAAGAATCTGACAGAGTTAACAGACCAGCCAATAATTTCATGAAAATTTTATACTTATGTTACCAGTAGGTAGATTTTGAAGACTTTTAACACATTTTTAAATAGTTTGAAGTTGTTCATTCTTGCCTGGGGCAAGGCTGTTTTCTGCCACAGAGCAAGTTCAGAATTTAAAATAAAAATAAAGCAAAACAAAACATTTCATAAACTGCGTGTTGATACTGTCGGGCAGAAACGGTAACTTTTCAGAGAATGAAAAAAAAACAGTGTTTTTTAAATGACTGAAATATCTGTTGTCACTTTTTCACACTTAAATATCTAAATGTTTTTCAACCCACAGACAAATGTAAAGGGTAATAGCATTGATTTATGAACAAAATTAAATAAAAATCAAGAAATATGGAGGTTTCTGTCCAACAGCGATGATACATTTCATATATATAAATGCTTAAAAAGTATATTTTCATCAAAAAATTTGTATTAGAGTGTTGGGATTAATAAATTGCAAAGTTTTTTCAGTTGGACATGAATCGTCCCACATTTATTGCATTGCATATCTGTAACAATGTATCTGTGGTCAGTTTTAAATAAACAAACAAATAAATAAATAAATATATGCAGAAAAGATAGCAACACCTCCTCACACCAACTGTTGTGAGGGAGGTTTTGTGTGTGTATCTGTACAGTATATGTCACTCCAGCAGCTTCCTGCTGTACAGTAAGCTTCAATCCGCCTGCTGTCTGGACTAAATCCAGCCTGTATTTAGAGTCTCAATAAATTGTGCGAGCCTGACATTTGTCTTGTTTGTGAGAACACACAAATGGAAAAAAAAACAAATGAAAAAATACAACCACTTAAGCGTGGCCATTCCAGCGAGTACAGGGAAGACATTTTACTGTCCAGATGAGAAATGCCTCGCTAATATGACAGACGTATTACCAGTAACGATCCAGCAGACAAATGATGCAGCAGCCGATTCAATTTAACATCTACATTAGCCGTGTGATGTGATTTAGGGGATGCACGCACACTCATTTTCCACCACATACACACACGCTCACCATCAATACAAATGCATGCACTTTTTTTTTACGCACTTATGCTGAGTAACACGTGAATTCCCTGGTTTTTTCCTCTCCTCTTTTCTGTGCACACAAACGCACGTGTACATGCACACACACACGCTAACACACACACAGGCGCACACAGACACACACACACACTCAGGCTGTTATGAATGCCACGGAGCTGAGCACAGAGCGGTAGAGATAATGATAATAGATGGAGAGAGCCTGAAGATGATTTGACTACCGTGCCAATATTAGCTCCTCATCCAGCTAGCCTGCTGCAAGTGTACCTCACATTAAGCAAGCCACACACTCTATAGCTCTTCAAAGACAAACAACACATTTTCCAACCTTTCTAGAAACCAACTGAGACTCATAGAGGGATGAAAAGTTAAGAATTTCTGCACTGGTCTGTCAGAAATACCACTTTAATATTGTTTGAAGTACAGATACTCGATAATATCATCATCCATCCACGCCATCCAAGTGACGAGTGAGTCATTGCGAGTAGGGTGGGTTGGGTTTGCGCACGACACAGATGCACAGCAGAGATGCTCGATCACAGACACTGTTCTGTGCACTCATATCACATACATGTGCCTGGTTTTTTTATGTGTGCTGGTTTTGAGACTAATAAAACACTCCAGCTGGTGTTGTAAATGTAGTTTTGCATTGTAATACTGTATTAAGTATGTTTCAACCCCTTCTCATCCCTGGTCGTCAAATACCAACATCTTTGTTGCGTCTCTCAGCATCTCATACTGATGCAGAAGGGACCCTTTAATGTCTGTATGAGATGGTGGCAGAAAGCCTTCTAAACATGCGGTGCATGTGAAACAAAACAACTTGGTTAGGTTTAGTAAAAGATCATAGTTGGGGTTGAAAAAAGTATTTTAGATTACATAGGTCATGTGACATGACGCAAGTAATGTTATGTAACTTAAAACATTAGATAATGTTGAACATGATGACAATAGGGTGGAAGCTGCTGGGTCTTTCTGTTGGTCACAATACAGCTGCTCTTTGGATACTTCAGGTATTTTGTGCTTATTCTTCAGGTGAAGGGCTCATTGCATGGCAAAAAGAGTCGCGTCAATGCGTAGCGACCAACACAGGTCTTCATCAGGGAAGATCTTTTTAACTCTTTTTGCCATGTAAAATGAAGGCATCCTAATTTTATACAAACCTTACAGTGAGCCTTGGTGTGTTTTTGAAGGAGGCTTGCATTTTTGATTTTTTACTGAGACTGTCTGACCCATGCAATGAGCCCTTCACCTGAAGAATTAGACGATGCTGTTGGTTTCATACAGGACACTTTACACTGTAAAAAAATTAGTTTAAGCAACACATCGCAACAGATTCTTGAGTTTTGAGCCCAATCCAAACTCAAAAATTGGTCAGTGAGCTGTGAACCTGATTTTTCTTTTTTTTAGTGCCTGAAAAATTAAAAAGTTTTAGTTGAAAATCTTAAAATTATCTAAAGAAGAAAAGTAAATTATTTCAATTCAGTAGTTGGTAGTAGTTTTCAAAACTTAAGAATTTGAGTTGGGCTCAAAACTCAACTCTTGCAGACTGTTGCCTTGAAATTGTGAGTTGTCTCAACTTTTTAGGTTTTACACTGAAGTTACCTGAAAGCCCAGTGTCTCTCATACAGACACTACAAGGTCCCTTGAGGGGCGGGGCAAGACATCAGTATTTCATGACCCTGCAGTGAGAACAGCCTGACCTTTTACACTTCATTTATTTGTAATGTTGTGTTCTGCGTTGTGTGTGCATTTTATTTTTTTCTGATTTGTGCTAAGCTTCTTGCTGATGGATAGATTTTGACAATCACAGTTCACAGTTTTGGAGTTGGTTTGGTTGTTTTCATGTGACAGAAGCGAGAACGTTGTGCATCTCATGTCTTCAAGCTTTTTGGCACATGGAAGTTGCTTAACATCCGACCACATCATGTTCTTCATGTAGTTTATGATCTATTTTTGACCTCCTGATTGTCCATAATGTAATTTTACTATGTCGGGATGTTCAGTACCCAACAACATCTAATGCACATTTTTCTGTCCTCAGAGAGGAATCCCTCCTTGATTCCTCTTTGGTTTCTTCTATTTTTTTTTCCTGTTAAAGCGATATTCCACTCTGCGAGAATAAGCCATTCAGTATGTACTCACCACTATGCCGATGTGATGATAAGTGAAGGTCTTCAGTTCACCAAACAATCCTGGAGTTTTAGGAGAAACAGGGTAGCAGCCTCATCCAGTACAATGGCAGTGAACGGTGACCACGGATAAAACGTTAAAAATAGCACACAAAACAAACACAAAATGTCTCCACCGTTCACTGCCATTGTACTGGATGAGGTTGCTACCCTGTTGCTGCTAACTGCTCTGCTTCTGAGACGCTCCGCTTCTGAAACGCTGCTGGTGTGAATTGAAGTCCCGGGTAAGGGTAGTAATTGCTGTAAAACTTGTAAAAACCCTTTAAGGCATATTTGTGATTTGTGATACTGAGTCATATAGATAAAATATGACTGGAGGTGACTCTTAGTCCTGGTTGATGACCTTTGACCCTTCTTCATCAGTGCTGTGACCAGTTTTACCTTGTATAAATAATGTCAAAGATAATAATAACATTAATTATGAGTTTCTGGAAAAAATATAATCAGCAGGAAAGAGTCTGTCAAAGTCAACACCTTATCATTTACAAATTACCAGTGGCAATTCTGGTTAGGATTGTTCTGATTGTTCTGATACAGTATCGATAAATGCCTTAGGCAAAATGGGACCCTGCTTCTTCCCAGCACTGTCTCATATACCAGATTTTATGGTCAGAGGAGAGAAATACCACCTAACTACGTTGGGATCACATCGTGTTGCAAAGTCTGTGGGGAGCTTGTGGTAAGCAGGTCTCTGCAGTCTTGTCAGGAGGAAGAATAATCCCGTGGATTGTGTATTTCCCCGTCGAAGTTTCTCCAGGATTTGCCGATGTTTTAGCCGAGGTAAGACCGAAACTGCAAACCTGACCATCAGTTTTCTGACTGACCATCAGTACTGTGAGTACCCTATGTATATATTGCACATATTGTACATAATCTCTGTTACTCAGCTGCAAATACAGATGCTGTTATTTCAATTTCTATTTCCTGATTGGTTTATTTTGGTGGGGATCTGCGGTAAAAAAAAAATTGTGATTGTGATTGTGATTGATCAGGCTGAACTATGTGGTTGCGGGGAAAACAAAACTCCTTTAAAAGCTACAGGCTGGATTTAGTTGTTTTTTTTTAAAAACACTGCTATCAGATCAGTACTCAGCATCGATCAATATGCAAAGTAGTTATATCAGGAGGGAAAAAAGTAGTACTGGAACATCTCTACTTACGATCTCAAGTGAATGCAGTAAAAAAAAAGCAGCACTATGTTCATGTGAGTGTGTTCCAAAATGTAAATGAATGTCACAGGCAATGTACTTTCCATGTAAATATAGTATAAGTGAACAAGTTTTAAATGTTCCCTCTCTGTTCTAACACGAATCTCTCTCATCCTTCTGTCACCATGACAACCGTTAATATGGGGCTCAGGGACATTTCTATTTTGAGCTAGATCTTTTCCCTGCATTGTAAATAAAGAACTTTCACAATGCAACCTGCATTGTAGCCCACTAAGTTACAGCGTAACTTCCACATTAACTCAGCTACATTTGAAATTACACAGCCAGTGCAACAGGCTGCAGGCAACCCTCCTTCTGCCCATGGTCAGTGACAGAAGGACATATAGACACAGAACAAATCGCTTTAGATGCTGTTGTGATCGCTGATATCATCAGTTACTTGGCATGAAAAGTTTGATGAAGCAGACATGAATATACAAACAAATTACATAAAGTGTGAGATAAAAAAGACAAACACGGAAACAATGAGGTAGTCAACACTGGTTACAAGAGAGATGGGGTAAGCGTCATGGTCAGATACAGAGGCTACAGTATGTTCAGGGCAGTGGTGTAACAAATCAGACTAGGCCTTAATGCAAGATTATCAGACCAGGCCCTGCCCATCACAATCAGAAATAATGTAAAGTAATGTCAGAGAATTAAAGAAGTGAAAGCTTTAAAACAACCAACAACAGTGAAATTCACCGCCATGATATAGAGGAGGAGTCATGATAGCAAGGCCAAGATAGTGATAAACTAGCCTCCCTGGTAAAATCTGGTGTTGGAGCATCATAACAGATTGAAGCACCATTGCTGTCAGAGCAACTTCTCACATATAAAAACTAACTGGTTACAGAGCACCTTTACATGGATGAAAAACATATAAGTTAACAGGTGACACTGCACAGATGAAAACTAACAGGTGAGAGCGGACCTTACAACAGATGAAAATAAAATGTACTCGGCGTACCTTCACATTGACATAATTCATGTCTACATGTAGGCATTAGCAAATAACCAAAAAGCTTAAGTGTGTCAGATCATTATTTGTCAAATAAAGTAATACATAAGTACTTACATCATAGGTGCACTCTCCTTAATACATCAATGGGAACAACTTGTGCTGCTTTCTGAAAGAAAACTGTTTTTGGGAAGTGCCCTTTCTTTCTCGGCTGCTTCTTTCAATTCTGGCTCCTCAAACCTACTTTTGAGTTTGTATTGCTTGTTTCTCATTTACTTGACATTTCACTCACTAACTTTCTGTTTATTTTCCTTTGCAGTAGTATTGCACATGTCCATAACTGCAATAACCCAGAATTCCACATTGGCACTCTTTGTACATCTTTGAACATGAAATCGCCCATTAATCCTCCTTTAATCTTAATTTAGAAATGTGACATAGATGTGTGAGTCAATATGCTATAAAGTTGCATATGTAAAACTTAGTTTGTGTCGTTCTAATGTTATTTATTTGGTGAATGACAGCAAGTATGTGGCACAATGAACTAAGTGTTTTGACTGAATAAGCACTATAAACACCATCCACACCACATTAAACAAGCGATATTCCACCTTGTTAGAATAAGCCACTCAGTATGTACTCACCACTATGCCGATGTGATGATGGGTGAAGGTCTTCAGTTCACAAAACAATGGAGTTTTAGGAGAAACAGGGTAGCAGCCTCATCCAGTACAATGGCAGTGAAAGGTGACCACAGATGAAACGTTAAAAATAGCACACAGAACAAACACAAAATGTCTCCATCCTGCTTGTGTGGTGTAATCCAAGTGTCCACAAGCTGCGACATTAAAAATTAACCGCAAAAGACGCCATTTATGCCATGTTTTTAGCAGAAATGTCAACTGTAGCATGTAGTTGGTAGGATGTAAACATGGCGTCGATCTTGCGAGACTTCGGCATGTGCGGCCATTAAGAGATATATGAAGTCTCGCGAGATTGGTATTGATATTATGGTATTGACCAAAATAACCCAGTACCAAGCAGAATTGAAACTGTTTCAATCATACCTGCATTTGATCCTTGTGTCATTGGCCCACCGCTTCAGTGCAATTAGATCATTTCTCTCATTTAGTGACGCTCAGACTTTAATCCATGCTTTTGTTTCCAGCCATTTAGACTAGTGCAACTCTTTATTTGTTGGACTTCCACAAAAGTCAAAATTCAAATTCAAAACACTGCAGCATGAGTCCTAACTAGAGGCTGAAGATATGAGCACATTCCCCCTGTTATCTCCTCAGTGCACCGGTTACCCGTGGTGTTCAGGACTGATTTTAAAATATTGTTTGTTTTTAAAGCACTGAACGTCCTTGCTCCATCCTGCATCGCTGACCTTCTCTCCCCTTACACCCTTCCTTGCGCTCTTAGGTCTACTGACCAGCTGTTGCTCTCCTTCCCCAGAGCAAAGGCTTGTTACAGAGAGCGGTAGGGCATTTGTTGAAAGGCCTCCACAATTGTGGAATTCGCTTCCTTGATGAATCAGGCAAGCTACTTTGTGCCCTCCTTAAAAACTCACTTTTATTGGATGGCTTTTAAGTGAAGAGTCTCTTTGATGCCTTTGTTTTATTCTATTTAACTTGTTTTTATGCTTGAGAAGCACTTAGATGTGCTAAAGAGGACTGGTTACAGCGTTTGAGGCCTCCATTAATTTCTATCAGAGCTACTGAGGGGCATATGAAGCTAACTGCTGTGTATGATCTTCCTCATACACTTGTGCAGCCATCAGAACAAGTACTGTAGAGTTCCCTCAACTGAGTCCTTAGCCTCCAGTTTAGCCCTCTGTTAGCTCTGTTCTAAACTTTCTAAATGTTAGACTAATGGATCAAAACCTGACAGTGATAAAAAGTGTTTTCCAGCTTTTCCTTCAGAAAAAGTCTTTTTTGGTCGTTGTGCAACGTGATTTGTCATGACATGGTTTGGCCACTATGTGAAATTGGCTACAACCCATACAGTCTGTAATAAGTGGAGTATTTCAGTGTGACAAGATGACACCAAACTTTGTAAAGTATGGCTATATTACACCCATGACCCGCTTTGTACACCTGCAAGGGTAAAGACTTGGTTCTCTGTTGCATTGTTTCTGTAACGAGACCCAAATGCAGCACTCCGGACATCAGAAACAGTTGGCAATTACCTTTCTTCATCACATTAACTACAGCGGGTAACGTAACACAGAATAATGTTTGCTACTAAGGCAAAGAGTCAATATAAATTCTCTGGTTCTGGTTCAAAGGATGACCTGAGCCAAAACTGGAAGTGGGATTGGGAGTGGTGTTGTGTGCCCATGAACCTGAACAGTTCTGTGTAACTGCAGGTGACTGTACCAGAAGGGAGCAGGCTGGAGACATGGTCAATGAGGTGGAGGGTCTGGAACCAGGTGAAGCTGAAGAGGGACAAGCTGGAGGTAGGTCGAGGCCAGGCAGAGGATTTGGAACCAGGTGAGTAGACAGGCGTAGCAGACAAGCTGACGAGGAACAGGCAGGAGGAAGGTCGGCGCCAGGTGGAGGGTCAATGAGCCAACAGGTAAGTACACAATGGAGGCTCATGCAGGAACACGTGGTGACACAGGGAGAGAGGTGAGCCACTGGCAGCCACAAATAAGCAGGAGGAAACAACTCACTCTGGAGAGTCGTCGTCAAGTGGAAAAGGTGGGCAGCCACAGACGGACAGGGACCAGAGACGCTGAGGCAGCTGTCATGGTCAGGGACGGAAGGCTGGTATGTTTACCAGGAGACAGAGGAGGCAGGCAGGTCAGAGGCAGGCAGAGTAGGCAATGCGGGAATCAGTCCGGAGACAAACGCTGGAAAGTCTTTCATTGGAACAAAGAACAATCTGACAACGAGTGAGTGAACTGGAGAGGCTTATATACAGGCTCGATTGCTGATGAGCTGCAGCTGTGTGGCCAGGTGAGTGGAGTGGGGTGATGAGGTGGGCGTGGCTGACAGGTGGAGTGAGGCAGAGGCGGGGTGAGTGTAAAAGCACTGGGAAAGCAGAGGAGCTGAATGCAGACTGCGACAGCACCTCCTGAATCTGAAGTTCGACAATCGGTCGGAGGCTCCTTTCCTGCACCCTGGGGGTAAACTTCCCCGGGGAGGCCCGAGCAGTGTGATACCCTGATAACTGACG
>JAJHUR010101137.1:0-16218 GCA_027495735.1 Lutjanus campechanus | reverse complement strand
AGTGGGGAAACACAGTGGGCGCCTTGTGTGTTGATATTTCTTGGACATGTCGATTGCTCCGAGCCGGCTGAAACCTCCTTCTGGGACGAATCTCGTACTCCCCAAACAAGTGTTTCCTCGTCTTATTTAAGGGTCCCTCCGAGGACAAGAACAAGCAAAATATGACTCTGCCACATGACCCATGATCGACCTCTCCAAGCTGTGGGGAGATAAACTGGAGCAGCCGGGTGGTCATGGGTGAATTTTGAGACATGGGGCCCCTGGGCATGAATGGATGCCTAAAGGCTCTGTCCCAAACAGGCCCTTTACTCCCTGCAAGATCATCCACAATACACTGAATGTTGGCCCATTCCAGTTCAATATCTACTTTCTACCCTCATTTTATTTACTGTGACTGCACCTATCAGTTCTAGTTTAAAATAAGTTTAACATTCTATTGCATTTTGTCCTGTTTTGTGATGCCTTTGCTGAAAGTACGTAAATGTCCCTCTTGTTAATGTTGTGAAATATTTAGCTGGCTTTTAAAGTGTGCAGTTATTACATTACATTATATAGTTTTGTCAGAATCTTTTCCCCAAAGCGACTCACAATAAGTGCATTCAAATTTAACTGATGCAAGAGCCAGATGTTGCTACAAATTTCTAAAATTGTGCTTCTTTTATTCAACTACATGTATAACAGCAAGTACAAGTAATACATTAGTGTTAATGTGGTGGTGTTAGAAAAATGCTTTCGTAAAAGTACAAAGTATACTTGTCAAAAACTACTCAGTAGTTGTTACTTTTTAAAGCATTCAATCAAGTCTTCACTCTTTTCTAACTCCTGCGCTGTTCTGTTCTTTTCCCCCTCCTAGCTATGTAACTATGAACAGGCAAGTATTGAGGCGACTCATTCTGCATAAGCAATGGTTCCAATGGAAATGAGCTCAGACAGCTTATCTCTCAATAAGATGATAACAGGCCTGCTTAGTATCATCTGGAATTAAAGGGCATGTCTCTGTGTGTTCAAAGGGCGGGCCCAAATCACAGGACTTATACGCTATATAAGAGGTTTGATTTGGTCTCAGGCTCAGCACGAAAAACATACAGCAGGTGACACTACAACACGCGGCAGGTTATCATCTAACATGTATACAGTATTTGAATGTGCAAACACTTCATCAGAGAAGGGTGTCAGCAACTTTGATCATCAAACGTGGGCATTTTTTATTCTATTATCAGAGTCTGGAGGGGCATTTTGTACATTATCATGGCAGAAAAAAAGATCATTGGTAGCTGCTACTATTAGTCAATTATGCAATTAGTTGATTGAAAGAAAATTAATTGCCAACTATTTTGATAATCACATAATACTTTTGTCATTTTTCAAATAAAAATAAGACTGCTAACAGGGACAGTTCACCCCCAAATCAATCCCCTGGTCTGTAGTGCTATTTATCCAGTTGATATTCTGAAGTAGAATCTACTGTAACTACTTTAGAATCTACTGGGATTACTTTGTTTTCTACCAGAAAGATAGCAGTTCCCTACATGAAACTGCTCACAACAAGGTCTGTGGGTTATCTTGGGGAACTGGGTCATGATGTTTGGAAAGAGACGCTGGTTTTGAATTTTTCACATGTATTTTTTGAGCACTACAAGCTGAGTGCCATTTAGTCCCATTATACTGGAGAGAGGGCGGACATCTCTATGGACAATATCTCCAAAAGTCTGCAACTCACGCCAAAAAAAAATCTAGATGGATAAATAGCATTACTGGCCAGGGGAAAAATATGTATTTTTGATTTTGGAGTGAACTGTCCCTTTATTTTATAGGCTAATTTTTAAATTTCAATTACAAAAAAATAAATCTGCACATTTATTAATAATGAAAACAACCATTAGTTGCAGCTCTGTCTGTGACTACATGGGTCTTAAGGCTTTTAGATCCATGTTTTTATTGCATACTTTAACCATATGATTAGAAAAAAAGAGATGATTTGCTCATGTAAATTCATCACGATTTTAACAAAGTAAAACGTCCACTTAAGTAAAGTCCACACAGGCACCACAACAAATCTGACTAGTGATTCATGTGTTGTGAGAGTGGGTGGAATTAGTTTCGGACAATATGTTTTGTTCTGTCTGCTGCTATATAACAGTATGAATTTTGATGATTCACCACAAAGGAAAACACTTTTATACTGTTCCGAATACGTTTGAAAGGGGAACTCCTTCCTTCACGAGGAGCACTGCTGCTCAGCCTGTCAAAGCTGTATGTCTTCTGCTGCATGACGAGGGATTTGATTTTTTTTTTTTTTTTTTGGGGGGGGGGGGGTTAAGCTCAAGAAAATTCTGCAATAGTGGCATCATGGCTATTAAAATTTCAGTTTGAATCTTCAGTTATTTTCAAAAGGCTTACAAAAGATGATATCCATGTCACTGTGTCATGAGGAAGGTAGGATCCAGAGTGCCCCATCTGGAGCTTGACCCATAAAGAGATTAAAAGTCAGGTTATCTCGGCCTCTGCTGCTGCTTCAATTTTGAATGTTTTATTTTCTTATTTGTCACAAATCCTCCAACCTTATTGAAGTATAGCACTACAGGCCAGAGGAAAAGTAATTTTTATTTTGGGATGAGCTGTCCCTGTGATATTGAAATAGTATCTAAATGCATTTATGCTTCCATCCTTCAGAGATAATGGAAGCGCTGAGTGTTGTCTCAGTTTACGTGGCACCACAGCTAGTTGGAAATCTCAGCTGTTGCTGTAAATATAATGATGTGCCACATCTGTGTAGATGTCCAAACACATCTTTTCCCACACTGCTTCTGTTTCTGTTGCAAGCTTGTTCGCCAGTAGCGCGACGGCATTGCTCAAATTCTAGACATGCAGTCATTATTGTCCCTTTTCAAGCTTTTCAAGCCTATGCTTCTGTCTTTACTCCATTGTTAGTTTTATATCAAGACTTTGAGCATTGAATTCACCGCCTCCTCCCCCCCAGTCAACAGCTCTCGAAAGCGTCTGAACAATAAACGTTTGAGCTACAAGGTTAAATCTGAAACACGTTGTTGAAACGCGTGTAACCTTTGGTGGCGTGTAATGCTTTAGATATTTCATTTAGAGTGCAAAACTTTATTTTGCGAGTCAGTCCAAACCGGAATGAACACAATAAAAGAAGCAAAAGTATTCAGATATGTCGGGTTTTCAGGATCAAGGCTGTCACGGGTTCTAACAAAGGTTGAACTAACGCGTAATTGTTCAAATTAATTGAAACACAACTCTTATGTAATGCAGAGATTTCAGAGATGAAGTTGAAGGGAAAATTTAAAACATAAACTCCTAAGTTTTGATTTATAGGAACTTGAGTGAACAAGAAATAATTTGTTTTTATACTCGGTTTCTAAAACTCAAAGATTCTTTGTCGAAAGAAGAAAAGTAAATTATCTCAATGTTACTTGGTAAACCTTTTTCACTTTCACTTCAACAAGCTTACACAACAATTTTTTTGTAATGCAAATTCTATTAATTTATTTATTGTTGGTTTCTAAAATGCAAAGATTCTAGTTTGTCTCAAGAAGAAAAGCAAATGATCTCAGCAACATTTTTGGTTGGTAAAACTTTTCCACTTTCCCTTCAATGAGTTTACTCAACAATTTTTGTAATGCAAATTTTATTAGGGCTGTTTCTAAAACTTAAAGATTCTAGTTTGTCTAAAGAGAAAAGGTAAAATATCTCAACAAAACATTATTAGCTGTTAAAACTTAAGAGCTTCAGTTGGGCCCAAAATTTTCAAAATGAGCTGCATTTACTGAAAATATTTGAGTTGGATTAAGCAGTCATTTTAATTTAACCGTAATCAATGAGTACATTAGCTCTGATATTTTACCCCCAACTTTTGAGTTTATCAACTCAAACTCAAAAAACGATTGCCTAAATTCTTTTGAGTGCTGCTAACTTATTTGGGTTTAGAGTTTACGTTTTTCAGCGGGCTTTGAGGTGGTTCAGAACACCTCGACAAACAGCACAACACCACAGAAATGTACAGTTACATCACTGTGCTGCCACTGAAATCAATCTCTTTGACATGGTCGGACCTTTTCTCAATCAGCCACTCCAACGCCTGCAAAAAAAAATCACGATAAACAAAATGTAATTCGTGTCGAAGCCTCGTTCAGCACAACAGTCTCTTTCACGCTGCGGCTCAGTCACCACTCTGAGCTGAGCTGACACAGGTAACTAACTGCAGATGTGTGGTAACTGGCGACATGGGGCAGCGCGGCGGTTGTATAAACGGCTCAGCGGCGGTTACACCACGAGGATGCAGCGCAGCAAGTGATGAGTTGACTGTTTGAGAGAGTAATGCTCCCTGGAAGGTGTCCAGGCTAATATATTACAACTATTTATTACTCTCAAGTGTTTGGGCTCTTAATCACGGCTGCATAGACTAAATAAAGAGTAGACTGCCGCTGCTTGTGAAGTGGAATTACTGCTCAGTTAAAGAGTTCACATATGTTACTCCTGCGGGCCCACACGCTTAAGTTAATCATTTCTGACACATTAAGATGTGATTATATCATAGAAATGCAAAGTCTGAAGCTGCTCTTGGATGTGTAGAGGAGGAGGATGTTTGCTTTGGATCCTGAGACACCCAAGAGAGTCAATTAAAGCAGTAAATATATGATTTTCGTTTATTCTCCGTTTGTGTCTGCGTCTTTACTTTGCTGTGTTTGCGGACTCTACCTCCCAGGTGCGTTTATCATTTAAATCAAAGTGCAGTCCAGTTCTGTGTTTTCTCTGTCCTTCCTGTCTTGAGTTTCTCTGGGTGACGCTCTCCTCTTCATCTGTTCTCCGCTTATTCTCACCGTCAAGGTCCTGCGACAGCAATCTAATGACTCATGTTTGTGAAAATGATTAATACTGTAGGAAGAACTGAGAGAGACTGTGTGACACAGAGGGTGCTGAAGGAGGCTCATCTCACCGACTCTATTCATATTAAGATTGAGCGCTGTTTTCCTGTGAAACTCCAGCAGTGTTTTGTGCACTAAAAAACTAAACCGACCTTCAATCAGCATGAGGGCAAGCAGATAATGACTGAGTTTTCATTTTTGGGTGAACTATCCCTTTAATGCGTGACACACAAAAGCAAAGAATAGGAGACATGAGGTGTTTTTCTGACAGGTCCCTATCCACAAAAGAAAATGAGATGAATCTAGTCAGTATCCATTTGAGTAACACTAAGTAGGCTTGTTTACAATATTGTCAACAAGCAGACATAAGGTGCTTATTGCAGCTCCATGTCTATGTTTGCTCAAGGTAAAAAAAAAAAAGTAAAACCCAGACTAATAATAAGCAGGTCTCTTTGAATCATCATGAAATAAATCTGTAGCTTTGCATGCTTCAGTCAGGCGCTTTCCTTCTACAGAACATCTTATCCCTCTGTCATTTTGAACCTGTTTGAGTCAGTGAGTAAAATTACATTGCTTTAATTTAGCTTTTTTTTAACAGGTTTGGGTGCATATGGTGCAATGTAAGGCTTGACTGAGTGAATGTGTGGAGTGAGTGTAATGCTGGAGCAGCCAGTGAAGAACAGCATTACACTGTAAAAATGAAAAAGTTGAGAAAACTCATAATTTCAAGGCAACGGACTGCGGTAGATTTTTGAGTTTTGAGCCCTACTCAAATTCTTAAGTTTTGAAAAAGTTACACCAGCTACTGAAATTTTGATGAGATCATTTACTTTTCTTCTTTAGATAAACGTAAAGCTCAGAATTTTAGAAACTCAAAACACTATTTATAAATATCAAGTATCTTCACTGAAAGGAAATATTAAAATTTTAACATTCTTAGACACACACACACACACACACACACACACACACACACACACAAAAAGACAAATTAAATTCACAGCTCACTGTGACCAGTTTTTTAAATTTTTATTTTATTTTATTTTTTTAGTTTCTAGAACTTACAGATTCAAGTTTATGTAAAGAAGAAAAGTAAATTACCTCAACTAAAGATTATAGGTCAACAAAACTTTTTCTTTTTTTTTCAAAAAATAAAAGTTTGAGTGGGGCGCAAAACTCAAAAAACTATACAGTGCATTGCCTTGAAATTTTAACTTTTCTCAACTATTTATTTATTTATTTATTCATTTATTTATTTATTTATTTTTACGGAGTAGTGATTGGGGGGTTTAAGCACAAAATACAAAATGAACCGCTATTACAAATCTTTGCATTTATCACAATATCACAAACAGTATTTTTAAGAATAGATACAGTATCGCAAAACATAATATCACAATGTTTATTAATATTTTTTACACCCCTGCTTGTAAAATTGTTGAAACTGGTCCAGAAGAGCTGGGGAATACAAGTCAACATGGCATGTCTTACACTATGAAAAGTTCCCTTCCAAAAATCTTTCAATGATACAATTCAGAGTGTGGGGTGATGGGATATGTACTGTTTGTCTACATTCAGTCAGGAACTAGACAGTTTCACTTGCATGTTGCAGTTTCACAACTGTGTGTATGTGGTTAAGGTGTGGTGCACTATAGAAACTGAATACAGTGTTACTTTGTTCACATAGATGGTGATTTTATATTGTGTGAAGGGTAAGGTGTAATAAACCATTTATTTAAATAAACTCAAACACTTAAATAACGATCAGGATGACAGGAGAGGAAGGAAAAGTGTCCTTTACAGACAAACAGTGTCAAAATACTAATGATGAAAGAGCAGCATAGCAGCACAGAACAGTTTACACACCTGGCTGACTGGAGAGGACCTCTACCCCGACAGACACGACAGATTGTCATTGATTGTCGTTTGTCATTCCCTCCATCTCGACCATGACTTGGCATGTCTGCCGTTTGGAAGGAGGTTCAGATGCCCGCAGTCCAAAACAAACGCATCCTCATTCAGTCCTCGAGCCAACGCTCAGCTAAAGAGACTGGAGATAAGCCAGCGGCAGTTTAAGCAATCTTTTTAATGTATCTCACACTGCACGACCTTCACACGGCGCCATGATACAACTCACTCTTTAGACTGTACCATATAGGGCATTATCTTATTACTGTAAGTGAGGCTTTGTTTATGTGAAACTGTAACTACCACCTTTGTGTAACCTTAACCAAGTGCTCTTAATGCCCAAACATAACCATAGAAAGCAGAGCCGAAAAAAGACCTAATCATCAGCTGTTTTGATAATCGATTAATCAAGTCAGTCATTACAAGCACAAGATGTCACACATTTGCTGGTACCAGCATCTTAAATATGAGGAATTTGCTGCTTTTCTTCTGTTATTTATGAGAATAAATGAAGAGTCTTTGGGTTTCGGACTGTTGGTTGGACAAAAGAAGCAATTTGAAGACGAAGTCTCTTTTGGCTCTGGGAAATTGTGATGACAAAAAGATTAATTGATCAGGCGATAATGAAAATAATTGTTAGTTGCAGCCCTAATGAAAAGAAAGAAATGATTTTATATGAGGCTTTAGCCACGTAAGCAGGGATGCTCTGGTTGAAAACAAATGAAATACAACAATAGTAACACTAATTAGCTCACTATCAACAATTTGTGACTTGTTAGGTTTGCAAATAAGTGATATATAGGATTAATTTCTGAGTCAAATGGTTGCATCCAGAAGTGTTGTGGTGCGTATACCCACCTCTGATCAGGAGGATTTACCCCATACCTAGGGGTGCAGAGGTAAATACAGAGGTGGGTAAACTATAACTGGCTTACCGTGATTGATATAGGTGATCTGAAAATAGATGATTAAACTCGCCCTCATTTGAAAGAGGTGGAGGAACTGAATTTACTCGGATTTACCTCCCACTGCACCCCTGCCCACACCTACCTATAAATAGCCACACAATACATATCAGTGCACATCATGCGGAGTAAAGCTGCAGGCAATCATGTTACAGTCTTTCATGCAATTTGTGCACAGAAGACAGTCAGTCCCTGACTTACTGTAAAGCCTTTGAGGCACTGCCTCCTCCTGGGAAACATACAACTAAGTAAGTCTTTAAATTGGTACCAAGCCTTTGGAGAAACGTTGCCTTGAAGACAAACTCAGGGAACAAATTTCCCTACACATACACCATAATCAACGTGCAGCAACACTTTATATTAAGGTGCTTGTAATAATAGATAGCTAATAGGTGATAAGTCCCCCCCCCCCCGGGTGCATGTCACGGCCATCTTTGTCTGTCTGTCAGTTATTGAACAGTAGAGCCGTCTTAGTGAAAACACTACTGTAGTTCTTCAAGATACCAAGAGAGCAGATTTATTCCACCCACATGTTACGTGGGGACGAGTATGTTGACACAGAAATGTTTCCCTAATGAATGCATGGATTGGGCTAATTAATGGCCCCATCAGCAAAACTGGTGAGGCTTAATATATCATTGTGATTATGGCGAGACATTAGGCAGCTCAAGTGGCTCTTTTTTCCATCCGGTTGTGACAGCTTGTTTATCTGCTTTGTTCAACACAGACATGGAAAACATGAACACTTACTCACAGTGCAGGGACACGCACACACACTCAGAGCTACAAAGCTAAAGCTGGTTATTTCTGTGTCAACCACGATGAGCAAACCATTACTGGATTAATTTCTGATTTGAATGTCACTCCGTCCTCTGTGTGGTAATATTTGCATTTAGGAGGCTGTAAAATGAGTGAACTTGAGATCAGTTTTATTGGCTCCCTTACCTATAGCAATACTTTTAAACAAAACCACTTTTGCTTGATTAGATGTGTTATTTTGCAGTGAATAAATTATTTCACTTGAGGCTACGCAAGACGTGTTGTGTCATGAACAGAATTTAGTCATTCACTCGAGAGGTCTGTTATTGTGGGTCGAGGGAGCAAGGATGGAGGTATAATTCTGCTATATTCATCTTTTTACTGACCTCTTTTTATATGGAATGACCTGAGCATGCGTTAAAAGTGGTAAATGAATACAAGTACTTCTCTCGAGAGAGGGTGTTTGTTACTGAGATAATTTCCAAGGTATCAAAGTATCAACAAAATTTAGTGTTTAAACAGCACCGGGTTGCACAATAAAATGAAGGCCGTCGTCCATTCATGCTATGCACAAATTTAACATATACAGATAATTAAATTCAGAATAGAGTAGAATATGTTAAATGAAATATAATTAAATACAGCTATTAATTTACATATTAACATATTCACCTGGAGAATAATTCTGTAGTGCATGTTTTGAAATCAAGTTGAATGCAAACAGCAGCAACAAGATGGTGATGAATTACTGTGACTGCGTTTTTGCACAAAGCATCGTAGCATAGTGTAGTTTTGTGTGTGTGTGTGTGTGTGTGTTGGGGGGGGGGGTTAAAATTCGGTAACACTTTAGTTGAAGGGGGTGTGCATAAGGTTGACATTGTTTAAGATGTCTCTTTCATGACACATGACTTTACATGACTCAAAGCATAACCTGATAAAGACTTTATGACAACAGCATTAACCACGACACCATAACCTGTCCATGTCTTTGTTATTACAGCCTGATATTAACCACAATAGCATAACCTGTCATTGTCTTTGTTAGGACAACTTGACATTAGCCACCACAGTATAACCTGTCAGTGTCTGTTTTATGACAACTTGACAGCAAGACAATATAACCTGTTGGTGTTTTTGCTGTGACAACTTGACATTAAGCAAGACAATGTAACCTGTCCATGTCTTTGCTTTGACAGCTTGACACTAACCAAAACAACATGGTTTTTTTTAAATAACAACTTGCCATTAACCAAGACAACACAATCTGTCGATGTCATTTTTATGACAGTTTGACACTAAGAAACACAACTGTACCTGTTAATATCTTTGTTATGACCACTCGACACTAACCAAGAGAGCATAACCTGTCAATGTATTTATGACAACTTGACATTTACCAAGACAACACAACCATATGTCATAAACATGCCATTGCACACCTAATTATCAATGTCAAGTTGTGATAACAAATACATCTCAAACAATGTCAGTGCATAAAAATGACATAACTGAATGAATAACACTCAATGACAGCAGCTCTAAACATTGATGAAGACCCCTTGATGTTTATGACAGGTGTCATTTCAGTGTATGACTCTTACCTCAAGGCTCTTAAGGCAGCAGGAGTGACTTGTACTCATCACAGTGGAACATAAATAATGTGTATAGCAGTTGTGGGTTGGTCTGCATGTGTCGGCATGAAATAACTTCAGCACAATTGTATCTGTGCTTTAAAAAAAATGTATGTTCTGAGATTGGTAAACATTGCTTCACTCTGATGCACATTAGTGATAAGTAACTTTTTAATTAATTTGTGTTCTATGCAAGAGAGCGCACGGCCCACATTGGAGTATGATAAGTATTTTACTGGAGACCACTTATTATATCATTTCCTCATTGAATTTGAGTTAAAAGTCACACCTTTCACATTTATGAAATATTCAGAGTAGAGTAATTGCACTCGTGTAATACCATCAATTACTGTCATTTTTTTGTCTTTTAGTTTCTACTTTTCTAAATAATTTGCTGGCAGAAAATTAGCCTGAAACACTGTGGAAAATCTGGCTAAACTTTTAACAGACCATATATTCCTCATTTGTTCTGATTGCGCTGCAAGAAACATTGTGTCTGAGGTTACTCTTGCAGAAAATAGAGTTAAATCTTTTCCGTCTGCTGCCACAATCATTTAGAGAAGACTCTGTCTCGTGTTTAACTCTGTGTTTTATCTTTACATTATATCCTGGGGGGGAAAAAATGGACAATAAACAAAAGCATATATCATCCCACCGCATTTCAATCTCCAGTGCCACACCACTTCAGAAAGCCCAAAACACTTTCTGATGTGCTTTGACGGGTCATTCAAATGGAAACAGACTACGAGGCATCTGACAGTCTTATGACACCAGGCAGCAAAGTTTTGGCTTGAGTTGCGAGCAGTAACCTTGATGTGTTGTCCGTCAGCGGATCTCATTTCTCTTCCTCATTGTAGAAAGTTCAGGTGCAGTCGGGCCTAGACCACAACGGGGTTCATTTCCCTGATGTGACAGCCAGACTGTAGAACACTTCCTGATCAGATGGCTCGAATGAAACCTGCAGGACTGTCAGCCGCAGTGGATGGGACTGAACACCGCTTGTCTTAAGTGTTTCCAATATAGGAAACTGGAAAAACTAACTGAAGACTTGGTACTAAGTTACAGACATATTAACCAAGATGTCCTACCTGATGGGGTAGAAAAGGTTGACTGCCGAAGTCAGATGGAGAGTACCAGTGACAGGCGCACTGGACCTTAGGTGTATTACGTTGATCATGTGACTTAAGTGACTGTTAAACACGCGGTTGAAGTTTGATTAGGTTTAGACACCAAAACTACCTGGTTAAATTTAGGCACCAAAACTACTTCAAGGGGCCACCACGACCCTAAACCGACACACCAGATGGTTTGTTATACGGCAGTGCCAACATGTGTCTCATTGTATGATGCTTTCATATTCTATCACAAACGACAGTGTTGTTCTTTCTGTGTATGCCATGAACGCTCCGTGACCTCAAGAGGTTACTGACTGGAAGAGTCTGTGGCACAATACGGTTCTTTGGAACGCTAAAACAATGAAGTATCTGATGCCGGGGGTTCTCAGAAATGACCAATTGAGGAAACATCTGGGTTCAGCCAAGGACACACATACACACACACACACACACACACACACACAGATGAGACTATAAAAGGAGGTCGTGCATCGGCTCCCATTTGCCACCACAGTTCCATAGGAAGTTGTCTCGGAAGTTGTCCTTAGAAACTGTTTGGAAAAGGGCAGGCACTTTCAAAAAACACTTAGCAGGTGATTGGATGAAGCATCTGTCTATCACATCTAACACAGGCTAGCTTCAACCATTAAAATCAAGGCTCTCATGGATGCTTCGTGCTGTCGTACAGTATAACATAAAGCCACCCTCGTAGCTTCCACCCTCGTAGCCACCTTTTGTGTGGGTATAAACCATAACTTGAACACGGGCAAGGTGAATTCTGTGGGGATGACCTTGTGAATCCAGCTGCCTCGCAAGGTAACAAGGACCCCAAAGTTGGCAGCAAAACTACAATTTTGGTGGCCAAAATTTAAAGTTATGTAAAAACAAGACAGAAAGGCAGTTTAGCACAACTTAACACAGATATTCCTCCGCTGTGACTCTTGTGTCGTCCACCTTTCCCATGAACTGCTATGTGGTGTCTCCTGACAGCATTGTCTCAAATAATATAACTTACGCATTACCTCTGTGATAATTAAGTCATGACAGCATTTTTGTATTTTATTTTATGTGTTGATGATGATTAATGATGATTAATGATGATTCTTTGTATAGCTCGCTAAGATGCTGTGTATAAAGTATATAATGGAGGGTGGCTGTGCTCCAAGCTCACGCCAGGAACAACAAACCATCATGCGAATTGCTCTACTGTATGTGCTTTGAGAGCTGAAAGTAGAGTATCTAACTTCTGTCCTTTTCACTTTTCACGTAACGTTGCCTCCTGCCTCTGTCTGTTATGTACGTTTCTGCAGCTTTTTTATCAGACAGGCGATTAGTGGAAATTCTCATGTGACATCTCATGCCACGTTTAAAAATGATTATTTGAAAGAATATCATCAGGAATATATTTTTTAAGCTTTTGTTCATCATTATCACAAGTGGCGATCACCCTCTCTTGTTACAGTGAATCTCCTGACACAGTTTCTTCTCTGTTTCATAATTCATTGAAGAATTCATTTGTCTTTTTTATAGTCTAACATGCATAGAGAGACTGTTAGACTTTCATAAATTCTTTTAGGTCACATGCTGTATGCAGCACATTTTTCCAGATAATATATCATGTATGATAATTATGTATTATGTATATTTTGTTATTTAGGCTCATACTTACTTGATCAATTTAAACAATGCTCTTAATTAGAAAAAGACTTGGATTTAGCTTCCCACTGTGCATATTTAACCTTGTGCATTCAATTCTTTATCTGTGAAAGTGATCCACAAATGTTTCAGGTCTGACCTGTATATGACTTTTACTGCAATGTGACTCGAGTGGTCACAGACATGAGGCCGACATGTTAATTGCCATCGCGTTTAGGTAATGTGGTGCGTGTCTGAAAGCTATAGAAAAGCTACTGAGGGCACAGAGAAAAACTGAGCTGATGAACTCTTTTAATCTATAATTACAAACTTGTCAGCTAATTAGTCTTGTTGTGTGCAGCGTTTCATTTTTCTCATCTCATTTCCTATTATAGCACGTCTGTGACCTGCTCGAGCCAAGTTCAGGTTTAAGTTACGGTCTTGACAATATCGTGGTTGTTATAACTTTTTCTCTTTGTTTTGTTCTGAAACTCGAACAGGGAGGTATGGCATGAAACACTGAAATATTAAAACACCAAAAAAGTCTAATAATTGCTAATTAGTTCATGCATTTGCTTCTTCTAAAGGAATTTATTCAGCGTCTCACTTTCACATGATATCCTTACTGTTACCTTTAAAAGTATTTTTGTAGTTATCCTTTTTGATTCGATTCCTTTTTTTCCTAAACGGTGCACCACATGGGTAACCTCTTCATAATTGTTTTGACAAATTACAGACTCACTTGTAGTTTTATGGAGGACCCTGTTTGACCACATATTAAGATGACTGACTAGAGGTTAGCCCTTCTATTTTCAGTTTCTGCTTGAACAATAACATTGTTAATTTGGAGACTATGGGTAGTGTTGTAGCTAGTCTGACTCACTGGATGCACACTGCGAGTGTAAGCCTGCCATTGGTTGCTAGGGTTCAAGTCGGCATCGCGGCATCTGCTATCTACGTTTTCAAAGCCCCCGGGGAGACAACAGCAACCTCCAAGCTGCAACCTACAAGCTGAAAATGACAAATTAGCACCTGGGACGCTAATGGTGCAAACGTAAACAAGCTAGCAGCTGTTACCCTTCCTTTTGCAAGGATTTTGCAACTTGCCCCCCCAACGTGCAAGTGTTCCACCAAAACAAGCTCCTCCCACTGATGTTTTGCAGTAGAAACTGCTCAGCATCCTGGGCTCAGCGCCGCCCAAGATGATTGTGATTGATTTGGTCAAATACAAACAAGGCAGGACCTTTTTTTTTTTTTCCTTTATAGCAGAATATCAGTGTGCTGAACCAGACCCTTCTCCAGCTGAGCGGAGTGGAGTCTTGCTCTGCAAGACTATGTTGTAACTGAACATGAACATAGTTTCTTGAGTAAAACTCAACAAACCAGCTGCATGCTGACATATTTCAACCCCCCAGAGCGGCAAATTAACTCATGTTAATCACATCCTGGCTACTGTGCTTTGATTGCTTCTGTCTGTACAGTGTGTTCAGTGTATAATACAGGTGCTCTTAAGTGATGTGATCTGGTCAGTGGGTGTTAAAAGTGGGGCTGGGCAAGCTATCAATATATCAATATATCAAAATTTTGATATGAGGCTGGATTTTGTCTTAGCTCATTATATTGTGATATGGTACAAGTGTTGTCTTCTCTGGTTTTAAAGGCTGCTTTACTGTGAAGTGATGTCATTTTCTGAAAATATTGTCAAAAATATTGTGATATTTGATCTTGTCACCCAGCCCCTGTTAAACTGGACAATGAGGTCATGTTTCATGTGCCAGATGTGAAAACAAATAAATGTAAACTTTATTTATGTAGGCCTAGATCAAACTAAAAACTCAAAAACTATTCTTTGAATATAAGTATTTCCATGCGATTAAATGACTTTCTTCCTCTATTAAGCACTTTTGTTGGGTCCACTTAAATTATTTGGGTTGGATCGAGTTAATTTACTTGTGTAATTCTGCCACTAGATTAGTTCGACCAACCCTATTAAATAAGATCAGAGCCAACCCTGATAAATGAATAATAACCATAATAATCCTAATACACTCAATTTATTAGTGCTAGTTCAATTTATTTTATTTAAATAGGGCCGTTCCAACTATTTTTTTCTATTTTGGAGAAATCATCTGTAGAGATGTCGGCCTGGCAGTCGGCTTGTGGTGCTCATATCACCTAAAACATAAATTTTAAAAACTGAACAGCAATTTCCCTTTCTAGAAATCATGACCTTGTTACTCAAGATAATCCAAAAAATGTTGTTGTGAGCAATTTCATGGAGGAACTAGTTTCTTTCTAGCAGAAAGGAAGTAGTTTCAGTTGATTCTATTGCAGAAAGAAAGTAGTTCTGGTAGATTCTACGGTAGAAAGAAAGTAGTGCCTACACGAAACTGCTCACAACAAGATCCGTGGGTTATTTTGAGTTACTTGGTCATGATTTCTGCAAAGAGACACTGTTGAATTTTGCTTCGAGCACCACAGGCCGAGTGCCATTTAGTCCCATTACATAACAGAGAAGACAGACATCTCTATGACCGATATCTCCAAAACTGTGCAAATCACTCCAAAACTGTCTGGCTGGATAAATATCACAACATGTCAGCGGAAAGATAGAGAACACACATTAATACTTAATTATTATCACGCTAAATCACCCTACAGAGACTACAGGCAGGTTAGAAAAATTGTGACCATTAAAAAGAGCAATTTGTGAGCTTATTAGACCCTAAACTTATGAAATTCTTGAAAACACAGTTAGTTTCCATCATATTCCATCACATAATTTCGATTTTTTACTGTCAAGCGTTTTGTGATCCCATATATCCCATTAAGATAATTGCATTAAATGGGAAACAGGGAAAATAATATGTTTTTTCTTCTTTTGTTGTGGAAGTTAAAAGCACAGAACATCTTCAGATGAAGTGTCTGTGAGTCATTAAAGGTAATGTTAATCTCTTCAGGGACCGTGTGTTGAAAGCGATGAGACTTGTGTTCCTGGAAGCAAAGCCACTGATGACACAGTATTAAACATTAACTCAAGTGATCCACAGTGTAAACAAAGTCTACTGGCGACATCTAATTGTGGAGCAACAAGTGTCATGTATTTTTAATGATCCACACGCTGCTGTCAGACAGCACGCGGGGAGGAGAGCGGAGAAGCTGTTTGCTTACGGTTACAGTTTCACCTCCCAATCTCGCATCTCCCCCACCCTCCCCTCTTCCCTCCCGTATATACCTCCTTTCATGCTTTTGAGAGGATTGACAATTTTTTTTGGATTAAATTTTGTTTGCCATCTGTGCGGGAGCGATAAGGGGGGGG
>JAJHUR010101136.1:10075-23359 GCA_027495735.1 Lutjanus campechanus | reverse complement strand
GTAATACAGTTAAAGCCCCATTTCCACCGCCATCACCACTGAACGTCTCCCCTCCTCCTCCTCCTCCTCCTCCTCCTCCTCCTCCTGATAGTCTTTCTTCTGTCTCTCCTCCCCTGATCATATTCAACTCCCAGCCTAATTCTCAGTCTTCCTCTGTCTCCAGCATCCTTACCTCCTCCTCCCCCTCTTCTTTTTTCTCTTTTTCTCCCCCCCTCTCTACTCCCCCTCGTCCTCCACCTCCTCCCTCCCCCACTTCTCCCCTGCTTACTTTATCATAGCTTCTCTCCACATGAGGGGATTCTCCGGACCCTCGGAGCAGAAAATGGAGGCTAGTGGAGAGAGACAGCAAGAGATAAAAAAAAAATAAAAAAAAATCACATTGGCAAATATGTTGCACAGACACACATGTACAGGGAGATATACATACATACAAAATGTTGTTTTCAACGAGACAAACTGAAAGTTTACATGTTTGCTGTTATGATTATTCAATACCATCCCTATAGTAAGCATTATGATCATCAGATGCAATACCATGCACAATATACAGATTTTAAAATGAACTGGTCTACACCGATATTTTAATGTAAATAAAACCACTATTTCAAGCTGTTGTTCAGCACATGCAGTTCAACACAAGTATAATTTACGTCTCAACTCTTTTGGAAAACCGTGGCTCTTACAGTTAGATTAAATTAATGCTTTTAGTGCTTCTGACACAACAACAAAAAAACCCACAAAAATAAAATTAGTAATGTCCAAACAAGATTAAAAGTCCACAGCCATGGTAATGGCTCTGTGAGGCTATACTTAAGCTGTCAAAACAGTGTTTTGAGCTGAATATTGTCATTGAGAGCATGCTAACATGCTCCCAATGTTAGAGTGGTATACTGATGTTATGCAGGTGTTTTGTTAACTGCTGTTTTGGGAACATGGATGTCTTCCAAATAGATGCCAAATATCTTGAAAACCCATCCAATAGTTGTTGAGACATTTAATTTAAAATTACAAATGTCAACTTCATGGTGGCAATTTGGAGAAACAGGGGATTACTGATGCCAAAATTATCATCTAGAAACTATGAATACCTACAAAGTTCTGTGGCTATCCATATGTGGAAATACTACACTGCAAACAAGTGCAAACGTTGACCTGCAGGCGGTGCTACAAGTCATAGGTGTACATCAAGATTCATCTCAGGGGCTGATGAATATCTCTAACAATTTTCAAGGCAATATAATAAATAATTGTTGAGATGTTTCAGTTTGGAACAAAGTGGTGACTCGATGCCGCCGTCCCACTTGCAGGGCTAAAAAGTGTTGGAGAAATTTATATATTGGTTTTGAAGAAATGTAAAATTGGTGTCACACATATTTCAAACTTAAATTAACTTTGGGTTAGATATTTTTTGCATATAGGCCTATATATTTTGGGTAAATAGCCTTGATTAAATTACATGATTTGATATGATTTGATCATGTTTGACTCCTCAGTACACCTTTTTTTTTCAAATATATCAAACATACAAAAATAATTTATTTTTCATACAAATCAGAGCAGACTTCTTGTTAGATCAGACTCAAAGGGATCTAAGAATTACTCATGTTTCAATTAACATCACACAACAGGGACTAAAAGTAACAATGTGAAATCATGTGAGAAGTGACAAATGCTGTTTTTGCACATAAAGGTGATTTCATCAAAAAGAAGACATTATTCAGTGACTGTACTTGTACTTTAATTTGTGATTTAATTAAAAAAAACCTGAAACAAGTTTCCTTTCTGCATATTTATAAAAAGTAAGTAATCTAAAAATAAATTATGTTTGAATATGGTTTATATTCCATTATGATTACAGTAATGATTAAAGTTAAGATTGACTGTCATATAAAGTACTTCTATATTTATGTAATTTCATCCACAGGTTTTTGTTTTTCCATTTGGTTGTGACAGTCATACACAGAGCTAGTCTAAAGAATGATGCCTTCAGAGTAGCTACACCCAAAAATCAATGAAATAAATGGGTGATGTTCCAACGTCTGACAAAAGGACGGGATGGGGGACAAACAGAGTTTTATCAGAAGAGGAGGATTATGGAAATCAGGTTGTGATCTGCGGTGCAGTAATCCTTGCCGCAGCGAGCAATCCCATAAAAAGTGTTAGTGAGATTAACCAGCAGATTAGCCACGTAGCCACGCACATATTTAACTGATTAAAACCCTTGAAAATCCGGACTCTGGGGAGGACCCACACCGTTTAGGATCTGTATCCACTGTTAGCTATTTCCTCCAGCATAATTATACATTTTGTGTGTC
This sequence comes from Lutjanus campechanus, assembly GCA_027495735.1. Lineage (NCBI taxonomy): Eukaryota > Metazoa > Chordata > Actinopteri > Lutjaniformes > Lutjanidae > Lutjanus > Lutjanus campechanus. The sequence goes on along the minus strand of JAJHUR010101136.1, from coordinate 21,044 downwards.
ACCCTCTGCGTGTGTGTGTAGTCGCAGAGCCGAGGCTAAAAGAATAAAGATGTAGGATTAGCATGACCCAGAGGATGACAAAGGAGGTTAAATTTCTGTTGTGTCCTGATGATTGATGAGAAAGGTTCTTATATTTTTTTCAATCTATGGACTATCAATGAGGAAAAGTAGGACTGTGAGAGAAGGAAAGGCCTAAGTGTGCATACATACGATCAATCGCTTGCGGTTGGCATTAGTTGGGATGATTCATGGTAAAGGTAATCAATGTCCCTGATCAGCAGGCCCTAGTTTATAGCTATCAACTGGGGGATCAATATGATGAGTTTTCGGTCCTCGGGGAAAACAGTCCTGAAGCTGTGTGTCTGAAAACTGCTCGCCAATTTTCTGATCAATTCCACCACAACTGGCTGAGAGAGTGGAGGAGCTTGGTTTAGACCATAAATTGTAATTACTGAGGGAACTTATGTTGCTACATGCTGTAAAATGAACACAAAAAGTAAATAGTAAAAGTTAAGGAAGGCAAGAAAGAATTTCAATGCACACATACAAAATAGAAAAAATAATGAAGGTATATAAAAAATAATAAAAGAACACAGACAAAGAAAGAAAACAAAAGAAAGTTCTTTCTTGCAAACATCATTGGATCTAACCTCACACTTCCCAAGTTTACATACAAACTAGATAAACTGTTTTTGGCAATTTGGCCCATTTGCTAATGAAGTTGAATAGCCCTGATTAAGGACTTGGGACTTAACTTGGGACTTGAGTGCAAATACTTGAAACTTACTTGTGGCTTGCAAAACAATGACTTGGTCCCACCTCTGCTGAGTATTTAACCTTAATCAGACACTAAGAACCATACGAGTGTCGGTATAAATGATGATGTAATTTATGCCATTTTTGAATATGGCAAGCAAACCAAATGTGAGTTAGAGACTAGCAAAGTGCACATAATGACCATGACAAATAATTTAGTGCAGTTTCACCTGTATCCTCCTTGATCTAGTTGTATAATACCCCATGGAAAAACTGGATTATTTTCCAGAAAGAACGGTTCCTTCAGAGGTACAGAGCTAGAATGACCTACCACAGACAAGCTCTTTTTTGCTGACAGTCCTGTGGAAAAGCATAATACACAATATATTATATATTAAAAGCATAATATATTAAAAGCATGTTCACTGGAAATACCTTTCAACAAAAAGAACTCTTCTTTGAACCTGACAGATTCTGCACACTGGAGTCCAAAAGGCACAGAAGGATCCACATGCAGTACTTGAGCGTGGGCAGATTTCCTTTAACTAACATCCTAATTTGACTGCAACACTGTGACACCACGTCGTTGATGAAGACGTGAGTCAGAGGCTCTGCTCTGGAGAGAGTTTGCCTCCTGACAGGTAAATATGATGCAGTATTCTCTGGTGTTTCTCTGACTAAATGAGGCTTGTTGAGGATGTAGTTCTTAATTAAGACTTAGCGGCTGTGGCAGGGGGAGCGTTTCAGTCCGCTGCAGCCTCTCTGTGAAGGAGGAGGAGGGCCACGCTGATGTTTAGCTACTGGTGTCGACTGATGTGCGCCTTTTTTTTTTTCAATAACTCCAACTGACAGTCAGCTTCAGGTGAAGAAGATGCATATTAAAGATGGAAAAGCCTCACACACACACACACGAACACACACACACCCCTTTATCTCTGTCCTATTGAATAACTCTCTGATGCTTTCCATATTCTATGCGAGGGATTATTACAGCTTACCCACAATCCCCAGCAGCTGATTATCCTGCATGTTGACAGGACAGAGTTGTGCTATCGCCCTTGTGCAGCAGTCAGCTGTGTGTGTGTGTGTGTGTGAGAGAGAGAGAGAGAGGGAGAGAAAAAATATACTGTATTTAATGTGTGTGTGTGTGTGTGTGTGTGTGTGTGTGTGTGTGTGTGTGTGTGTGTGTGTGTGTGTGTGTGTTTGTACTGTTTGTATGTGTGAGAGGAAAGTAAAGATTTATTCTGCATTTATACGAGTGTGAGAGAGGAAATGATTTTCTTCTTGTGTGTGTGTGTGCATGTGAGCAAGAGGAAATTACTTTGTGTGTGTGTGTGTGTGTGTGTGTGTGTGTGTGTGTGTGTGTGTGTGTGTGTGTGTGTGTGTGTGTGTGTGTGTGTGTGTGTATGTGGGGTAGTGCTCAGCCTGGCAGGTGTTTGTGGTTGATACCTGCAGCTCCAGCAGTGCTGATCACCTCAGCATGGCACCTCACCTTGGGAGGGAGACAGCTCTAAGCTCATTAGCACACACACTCTCTCACACACACAGGTGCACAGTGGGCTACCTGGGGAGGTTAGGGCAAAAAAAATAAATAAAAAAAATAAAAAAGAGGAAAAGAGGAAAAAAGCAAGCAAGCTCAAGGGAGATAGAGGAGAGGAAAGGAGAGTATATTTTCAGAGAGAAAATCGGTTTACCAAATGAAAGATAACCAGGAACTTGTGGAAAACAAAGAGAAAGATGAGGGAGGGAGGGAGTGAGGAGGCCTGGAGGGACAAAAAGAGAAAAGAAATAAGAGAAAGGAAAAAAAACATCTTGGTAGAGTCGATGAAAGCTTTGGGAGAAACAGAGGGAGGAGGGAAACATAAATGAGGCTGAGAGGAGGAGTAGAGGAAGGTAGAGAAAAGAAAAGAGGAGGAGGAGGCTTACAGACAGCATAACAAGATGTAATGGTTTTAAAGGTTTGGTTTTATTCATGCTGGCAGCAGCGCTCGTTATCCCCTGCTTATATTTCTGTGAATTCAATTTAATCTGGGTGTATTGTAGCTGGTCTTACTCTTACTGTTTTACTGTATATGTGATGTCCACAAACACAGTAAAGAAATCTTTTTACCATCATTACAAAGATGATGGTTAAATGGATGGTAAAAGGGATAGTTTGGATTATTTGAGATGGGGTTGTATGAGGTACTTATTCATAGTCAGTGTATTACCTACAGTAGGTAGATTCAACGTTAGGGTTCAAGTTGGGTTTTTACGCAGTGGTTGAACCACACTGGAAAGGCAACAATTTCTGATAAACAGGATGCTGCGTGTGGCCCACAATATCAAACATCTCTATTAGTAGAAGTAAGGGAATGTAGCCAGATGAGCATGTTGTAGGCTTCAGATGACTAATTACTTTCCACAAAGAGGGAAGAGACACAGAAACAAACTTACTAAAAACAGACAGGGCTATAGGGGATCAAAAAGTATCGGAGGCAAAAGTCAGATTTGAATTCTAATATAATTTACTGTCATTTATTAACTTGAAGCTGCACTAGAGTGGATCAAGTGACTATGTGCAATGTGAAAGGGGTCGCTCATAGTGAGAATTATCACCTGACTCTGCAGTCCCTGTCAGCTCTATGGAGTTTTTGGTTGTTTTGATTTTCCAGCCCTGAACTCTACTGTTTTGGTTCACACTGCTCTTATTAGCACTGTTTTCTGTCACAGGAGGCAGCTGTTTTCAGCGGAGAAAAAAAAGCTGTAATAAACCCACTGTACACTACCTGCTCAGAACAGTGAATGTTGGACTTAGATTCATCAGGTGTAGTAACTGGGTATTTTGCGATCCCAGGCTGAACTGCAGGGGATCTCAGAGCAGCAGTGGGCCCCAGAGGTCCACCATACAAGCCCACCAACAAGTGGATACGCCCTGGCAGCTGCCAACCACCACCCCACCTATGGGTTAAATAGTGCCCACTGCCTCATGGTTATACTCTGGAATGGAAAAGGCTAAAGCTTCCAAAGCATCGTTCTGGCAACTCCTGCAGCTGAACTGATGCCAAATGTACCAGCTCACCATTCCTTTGGATCACGCCAAGAAGGCAGAGAGAGAAGCCCAACAAGCTCCAGAAGCAATGAAATGACATCTTGGCCCTTCAGGAAACCCGACTCCATCCATCAGGCTCACTAAGGGAAAGGATTACACCTTCTTCTGGAAGGGTAAGCCCCCTGAGGAAACCAGGGAATATGAAGGTGGTTTTGCCAAAACACTCTACTAGGAGCAATAGTACTACTCACCAGAGCTCAAAGAGAATATTAGTCCTCTGCCTAAATATTTGTCCACCTGATGATTGCGTACGCCCCAACACTTAGCTCCCCTAAAGAAATAAAGGACAAAATAAAGTTTTACGATGAGCTCAAGATGACCATCCAACACATCTCCAAACAAGAACAGCTTTACTTCCTTGGTGACTTCAATTCAAGAGTTGGTGTAGACTGCAGCTCCTGATCCTCTTGCTTGGGGCACCACAGCATTGTTAAAATGAATGAGAATGAGCAGCATCTCCTTGAGTTCTGTGTATACCATGACTTAACCATCACCAACTCATATTTCCAGACTAAACGTCATCACAAAGTCTCCTGGAGACACACAAAGTATGCACCAACTGGACCTAATCCTGAAATTATGTGCTGATCTCAGAGGCATCCTCCAAACCTGCAGTGCTCACAGCACATACTTCAACAAAGACCATTCCCTTGTGTGCTGTAGAGTCAAGTTACAGACAAAAATCATTCAGAGCCACACCAAAAGGAGCCCCTGGCATCAACAGTAGCAAAACCAATGACCCAACCAAGGCTGCGGCCTTCCTCTATGGCCGAGAGGAATCCCTCCACTCTTTGCCCCAATCCTGCTCTGCCCAGTTGTATTGGGGTGACTTATGCGATACCATCTACAAAACGGCCCTAGCAGCCTTTTTTAAAAAGACAAGAAGGTCCAATGACAGGTTCAAAGCCAACTTAATGGAATTGGCACCGATCCTGGAAGAAAAACATATTGCCCTCAAGAACTACAAATGCACCCCAAAGAACAAGACCCTACATGCCCATAGAAGTTCAAGGAAGAAACTCCAGCCTTACGATGCTGTGCTAACATCATCACTCTCTACAAGAACAAGGGAGACAGAAGCGACAATAATAACTACCACGGCATCTCCCTTCTCAGCATCTTTGGTAAAGTATTTGCAAGTATTTTACTGAACAGACTCCAGGTCTTCGCAGAGAAGCTTTACCCGGAGTCACACGCAGGATTCAGGGCAGGAAGGTCCACTACAGATATGCTCTTCTCTCTAAGGCAGCTGCAAGAGGAGTATAGAGAGCAGAGAAAACCACAAATTACTTTTTTTTGGCCTTCACTGACCTCACTAAAACTTTCGATCTTGTGAGCAGAAGCAACCTCTTCCAGATACTAGAACAAATAGGTTGCCTCCTAAAACTCCTTCACATCTTCAAGTCCCTCCACACTGACATGCATGGCACCATCCAGTTTGATGGGTCCACTTCAGACCCCTTTAAAATCTGTTGTGGTGTCATGTATGCTGGCACCCAGCTTGTTTGGGATATTCTTCTCCCTCCTCCCGTGGTAAGCTTTTGCTTTTGGAACATCAAGTGAGGGAGTCTGCCTTACATACAAGGACAGACCATAATCTATTCAGTCTTACTTGATTGAAAACTAAGAAAAAGGTCAGATCATTCACCATCTGGGACTTGCTGTTTGCTGATGATGCAGCAGTGGCAGCATACCTCAGGAGCGCCAGCAACATCTTCCAGACCAGCCTACATATGTAGCATCTGCGGCTGAGCCTGCATCTCACGGATTGGTCTTCACAGCCACAGCAGACGCTGTGCTAAAACCTAACTCCAAGGCACAGGATTTCCATGGTCTTCCAAGACTGCGATGCCAATGAACGATATATTGTATGCCAATCTCCCTCATCTCTCCAAGAAACTTACAATAATTGTTTTATACATGAACTCAGTCCCTGTGCAGAATTGGTGTTTTATTTCCGTTTTTTAAAAAAAATCTCAATAAACAATATATTGTGTGATTCCCAATAACACTCATCTGTCTCTTCTAAATATCCAGTTATGGATGCTTCAACACTGCTCTCATAGTGGAGGGTAAAACATACTTACCTTGGCTGATTGTTGAGTGATTAACTTCTTTCTAAAGTGACTTAAGAGACTGTTCCAGCATTTTCTTTACAAGAACCTAAAGGGACAGATAACCTTAAAATCAAAAATACCTATTTTTCCTCTTGGCTGTAGTGCTACTGATCCATGTAGATAATTCTGGTGTGAATTGCCAAATTTTGCAGATATCAGCAGTAGAGATGTCTGCTTTCCCACAAATATAATGAAACTAGATGATACTCAGCTTGTGGTGCTCAAAGCACCGAAAATACATTTGAAAAACTCAACAGCAATGTCTCTTTCCAGAATTCCTACCCTGGTTACCCTGGCAGCCTTGAGAAAGAACTTTTTGAACAAATTAACAAACAAAAATGATGAATGAAATTTTGCTGAAACAGTGGCACTAACAATGTAACAGACACACACTTACCATCACACAATCACTTGTATTTCTGAATGTGCCTGGATACCCAGTGTTGAATAACTAATTCTCTCTCTGCATTAAAACTTAGCCTTAAATCTGAAAACAGAGCTGAAATGTTGCTATCTCATGTCCTGAACTGGTCCTCATAAATGTAGAAATAACAAGTGTACTCACAACCATACTGTACACATAAGCTGAGCAGTGGGAAGAGAGCACCTTTTTTGTGTGGCGTTGAGATAAATAGGATTAGGGATTTGGGAGATTTAGGGGGAATAATCCGTCTGTGTATCGGAGAGAGGCAGCAGCAGCGGTGATGATCAAAAGAGAACGCTGTGATTCAGAGCTCAGAAATCTCTGGATAGACCGAAAACTTGGAGTGACATTTTCTCCATTTTTTCCTCCAAGGATCAGCTTTCATTTTGTCACTGTGACTGCTGTAATTGCCACATAATCACCTCATACTGTACAACACTGTCTGTGTGTGTGTGTGTGTGTGTGTGTGTATGAGAGCCGGGGATAGACAGAGAATTATATATTCACAGTAATTAATCAGATTTACAGTTTACATCAGGGAGAGGGAGAGAGCTAGTCTGTTTGTTGTGGGTGTTAGTATTAAGCAGGGATTGGACTTGGTTATTTAACACGCAGTCGATTTGAACAGCTGCTCTGTTTTGCTACTATCTATACCTCCATATCAATACCACATAGGCTAAAAAAAAAACAAAAAAACACAAAAACACTACACACCGCCACCACTAACTTCTCTTCTCTGCAGACCGAAACATCCCTGGTCGGTTGAGTGGGCCACCCAGCTTCTTCATTCTTCGCCTTCACCCACTTAAAGCTACTCAGGACCACAAGAGGCTGGAGCTGAACCTAAATGCAGGAAAACAATGACAGGCCACAAAGGTACAGTGTTACTACAGGACCTTGTAGGAGTGAGCACAACCAGGTGTTCTTTTCAGTCTGAGGAATTTAAAAAAGACAGCTGAGATTGTTGAATTTCTGCTGGAGAAATTAGATTGTGATACGTACTTTCAGCTGCATTCTTCCATGTTTGTGCGATAACGCGTCAATAGTGAAAGTAACTGGGAGTGATGTTATTGGAGGAATGTGTTATACTGTCTCCCTTTGACAAAAATCAGCTGCAGTACAAAAAACAACTGTGAGTTATCACACTGCTGCAAGAAACCAAACGTGTAAACGTGTTACATCCAATTTCCTTGTTGAACATAATTACTTACAAACTGCACTGATCAACAACAACATTAAAACCACTGACAAGTGAAGTGAATAACATCAATTCATCTCATTAATGGCACCCGTTAAGGGTTGGGATATATTAGGCAGCAAGTGAACAGACAGCTCTTGAAGTTAATGTGTTGGACACAGGAAAAATAATGTGCACACATAAAGGTCTGACTTTGACAATGACCACATTGTGATGGCTCGACGACTGGGTCAGAGCATCTCCAAAACAGCAGGTCTTTTTGGGTGTTGCTGGTATGCAGTGGTTAATAGTAGGGATGTGCATGACTAGTTGACTACACAATCACCACCCTCGCTTGTCGACACCAGAAATACTAGTCACGCACATTGCAGCAGATATGGTCATTGAAGAATGTGTTTAATAGCTTTAAATGGCTGTTAATACATACAGAACTTTTTCAGACAATGCTTAACATTATCAATTAATTAAGTTAATTAACTTAACTTTAACTGCTTTCTAAGTGTTTTCTTGCAGTTAGATTAGTCAACTAGTCTAAATTCAAATTTGCACCTAGTCAACAGGGAAATTAGTGACCAGGAACATCCCCAGTTAGCACCTACCAAAGTGGTCCAAGGAAGTACAACCAGGCAACCAATGCATTGATGCACCACTGGTAACACTAGTCACTGAAATTTAGTTGAGAAATGTAAGTGTTACAGTACTTTTTATCTAGCAAAAACACAGCTTCCCCATTTACATACTTTTGTTCACAGACCAGTTTTAACTGGTCTGTGAACAAATGGTTGGTGTATCGCAGTAATGGGCCAAATGGGTCATGTAGTTTATGGTCAGGGCTGGACCATGAAACAACGGAGGAAGGTGGCCTGGTGTGGGCAAGGTGTAGACTTGTCATCAAAATTCCCCAGATCTCAGTCCAATCAAGCATCTGTGGGATGTGCTGGAACATGAAGTCCGATCCGTGGATGCCTCACCTCACAAATGACAAAACTTAAAGGATCTGCTGCTAACGTCTTGGTCCCAAACCAGACTGGAGTCCATACCTCAACAGATCAGAGCTGTTGTTGCAACACAAGAGGACATACACAATATTACAATATTAAGCAGGTGGTTTTCATGTCATGCCTGATCGGTGTATATATCTTCTTTTTCCAGCATATGTACATGTAGTCACTAACAATAATGTATGCAAATGCACGATGAGTAAAAAAATGCAGCATCCTCATAAAGTTTCCACCATCTTCTTCAAAGTTTAAGGACCAGGAGGGAGACAATTTGTGGAAAATAAACAAGCTTGTACACTGATAACACACAACTACTTTTTGTGATCTTCAGACTTCCTTCCTCATTTGACCAACTAATGAGATTTTGTTTCAGTTGCAACATCATAGAAAAGAGACACGACTTTATTTGAAAACCTCCAAGAATAAATGTACAGATATTAGTTTAATAATATATAGGCTGTGGCACTTGCAGTTAAGTGAATTCATTAAAATAATGTTATAGCTGCAGTAGAAAACCACTACACATGCAGCTGGAACCTTTCAAGCTGCCCACACTCAAGCAGAAATCACTTAGTCAAGCTGCTTGCTGCGACAAGTGGAGTCATACTCACATTAATACCTACAAAGGCTGGATCCTCTTCAGGTAAATTTCAGCCTTTACTGAATCACTATCTTCAGAGGATGCTGTTAATCTCCCGTTTAAAGTGATAATTCAGTCATACAAACATTACACATTATACAGAACACTTTCAAACTGAAATATCACTCATAATGCCACATCAATGCCACCTGTCTGTCATTTCATGTTTGTACAGAGACAAGGTGGCATAAGTAGTAGAGCTAAAGACAAAAAGACAAACAAACACTCCATTTTGCTTTATCTTTTGATGTTGCAGGGATGTGACTAAATGACTTGCTTAATGTGGGAACATTTAGTTTGACTCACTTCACATTGGCCAGCACACCAAAAACCACCTTCACAATGAAGAGGGCTGTTAACGTTTTAAAAAGCTGGATTCAGGGACACATCTATACATCTTTGTAAAGGAATCAAAAGGAGTTTCTTACTTACACAATGAGGTGCACACCTGGATGAGCTTCAGTCCAACTCATTGCAGTAAATAAAGCATTGTGTACCAGGGGAGAAATGTGAAGTAGGTCTGCAAATAATTTTCATTATCAATTAATCTGTCAATCATTTTCTTATTTTCTTGTTATTCTCACATTTGAAAAGCTGAAATCTAACGAACTGTGCATTTTTTCTAAAAAAAAAAATACTCAGAGCAATTAATCGATTTACAAAATAGTTGGCGATTAATTTGACAGCTGAAAACTAATCAATTGACATATTGTTGCTGCTCTGCTGCGAAGAAACCAAAGGAAGCCCCAGCGATAAAGTGTTGCATATTGTTGCACGTTGTTTCATTAATCTTTACTCCATCAAAGCACATAAATAAATTATTAGACCCCAGGTGACTTATTTGCATTTGTTCTGATTTTGGCTTTAACTGAAAACATGAATGATGTACTAAAGATGTCAGCAACAAACCTGACACTGTGATAGAGGATGATTTTATGCTGTAAAAAGTACATTTTATGTCAAAAGCCAAGTGAGGGCAACCATAACTCACTAACTATATTTTGTTAACATGCCATGTATGAGAGAAAAATTAAAACTGAAGATTGCTGTTACAGTCTGTAAATTATTTTCCTTGTCTTGCCCCACACAAAAAAATATATTTACCAGTGATTATCTTAACTGCATATAATTCCAGTGAGGAAGTAAAAAACTATTTTAGGCTAAGAAATCGGCCTGTTGAGAACATGTATTAAGTATTAAGGCTGGATCCAAATGATGAATCACTGATCCAAGAGATTTCATCAGTGAGGTCCTAACATATTCGTGTACCAACCCAGAAAGTCAAAGACCACTCAAGTTACAAAAAAAACCCACATTTATTGTCTAGATATTTTAATCATTTTAGATTAGCTAGCATTAAGACCATTTAGTATTTCTCCTGATTAGACGTTTCTTTTCCATGTAAAAGACGTACAAAAACAGTTTGTTATTTCTAAAGCATGTCCTGTAAGAAAAAAAAACATATATACATTTTTACAAACATTCAACAACCAAAAAAAATAGATTAAAAAAATCAAACTAAGCACAAGGTCATGAAATTAATGACTTTAAAATGGCTGAAACTGACTGACTCCTTCCTGAAGCTGAAATACATACTGCACCTTCACTAACCCTCTCTATGAGACTATCTTGACAAATAATTTAATCTTGCGTGTAGTTTTAAATCTCTGTGAAGTGAAAAGTCAAACACTACACTTTTCAAGGCAATTTCACAAAAAAAGGCAATTCTGTTTTTCAGATGT
>JAJHUR010101134.1:1256-11599 GCA_027495735.1 Lutjanus campechanus | reverse complement strand
AAGTCTCGCGATACATCGACGCCAGGTTTACATGCTACCTGGGAGGCTACAGTTGACATTTCAGCTAAAAACATGGTGTAAATGGCGTCTTTTGTGGTTAAATTTTAATGTCGCGGCTCATGGACACTAGATTACACCACACGAGCAGGATGGAGACATTTTGTGTTTGTTTTGTGTTCTGTTTTTTTTTTTTACATTTTATCCGTGGTCTCCATTCACTGCCATTGGCTGCAACCCTGTTTTCTGCTGAAACTCCAGGATTGTTTTGTGAACTGAAGATCACCCATCCTCACATCGGCACAGGGGTGAGAACATGTTGAGTGGACCATCATTCTGGGGTGGAATATCGCTTTAAAGTGAGAGTTCACCTTAAAATTAAAAATACTCGCGTCCTCTGGCCTGTAGTGCTACTCGTGCATCTAGATTGATTTGGTGTGTGTTGTCAAGTGGTGCCGTTTTTTGGCGCTTTGAGCACCACAAGCCGAGTGACATTTAGTTCCATTGTATTCAAGAGAAAAGAAGAAGCAGATATCTCTGCGGCTCATATCTCCAAAACTTGGCAACACGAAAACAATCTAGATGGATAAATAACGCTAAAGGTAAGAAGAAAAGTATACATAAAAGTATAGATTTTTGATTTTGTAGTGAACAACATCAGAAAGTGTGTAACTGAAATTTATTAAGTAAGTGAAAGCAAAGTGAAGTAGTGCGAAGGCAATAAAATAAGTTAACATGTAACAGTGATGATAGTAAGGTCTTCTTTCCTTTGTTTGGTCATGTTAATGACACAGACTTTAATATCTGGTCACTCCGGTGCTTAATCAACCCTGTAAAACAGTCATTGTTAAACAAATCATTCACAGATCACCCCTCCCTTGGTTTCCTGCTCTGTGATTGCTTCATCTTGTTCTTTTGAACCACAAGGAAGAGTTTCCGTTTCTCTCCCATCGCAACACCTTCTTTACAACTTACTGTACTCCTCTGGGGAGTGTTGGGAAGTTTTTATAGGCCTCAGTGAGCTCTCGGCCAGTGCGTGTATGCTCCCAAACTTCACTCTCTGTCTCCCCTCCCCCCACTCTCCCTTGTGTTATCACAGCCTTTACCTTACCTGGCTGTGTGTGTGTTGTGCAGACACACCCGGCTACTCCATATCAACCAATCGCTGCTGCAAGACAGAGACACCAAGGAGGTGTACTTCCTGTGTTTTGCGAGAGAAGAATGGGGCAGGAGAGAAGGGAGAGTTATGTGCTTTTCTTGTTTGCCAGGGGGGGGTCCACACAGGCGATCACGTCGGCAGTAGAGGGGAGGGAGAAGGACTGAAAGTAGTGGACAGGCTTTTAGTTTGATTTGTCAGAGATCTCCCTGTTCAGCAACAGCAGCGGCTGAGAGGACAAGACAGAAGGAGAGAAGGAGGAGGGGAAAGATAAGTGTCAATCTGTTGAGACTTGTTTGGGAATTTGAGGAAGGAGAGGGGAGGTGGGGAGAGACACAGAGAGAGGCAGCAAAAGGGAAAAGCAAGGAGAGCTCAGGCCGTAAACATTAAGTTTTTCACAAGACTTAAAAAGTATTGAGAGAAAAGAGATAAAGAGATTGATTTATTTGAGGAAAAGGAGGACATTTGCTGGCTCACTCAGACAATGTGAATACAAGGAATGAATTCTTATGTGTTGTGCAATCCCATGCTTTTGAGCTGAGCTGGACCAGAGGGGGAGACAGCAGATCTCCCCAGGATACTACATTCAGGTGAGTTGCTTTGCTTTTCTTTTAAATTGATTTCAGATAAACAACTTCTGTAAGTTCCTTCTGGCGTGGACACAGATTAGATCTAGGTTACTTATGGCCTACATGTTACATGCCGTGCCTATGTGTCACAGGCAGGCCCTCGCTTTCTGAAAGACGCCTTTTGGTATGCGGTGCTTTGCAGGTCTGTGCTGCATTCTTAGAGAACTGTAAGAGGGTGTCACCTTTTCTTTGGGCCTGCATCTTACCTTTCTACTCTGAAGTTATTATATAAACCACACGGGGTTAAAATATCACTCAGCTTTTAGCTCCAGAGTGAGGAATTTAGTGTATCTGATAAATGATAGAATAACAGACTGAAAACACAGCCTAACTGTTGCAGCTATCGTGATTTTTTCAAAGGTAGCAGTGATGTTAGTGAAATGTTTATTTCAAGTCTGGTCAGTTTTATTTGTCTATCACCAGAAGAAGTTACCTCAGCAGGTGTAGGCCGTATTCTGTTGGTGTGAGTGTGAGTTGCAGAGTTTTGGAGACATCAGCCATAGAGATGTCTCCCTTCTCTCTAGTATAATGGAGCTAGATGTGAAAAACTCAACAACAATCATGACCCGGTTACTCAAGATCACCCACAGTCCTTGCTGTGAGCAGTTTCATGTGAGAACCACTTTCTTATACTGAACTACACTCATGGACCGATTTACTGCATCTGCGTGTGCATCTACTCATGGACGAGAGGTCGCAGCTCAGGCGTGGAGGACTCCATTTATGTTTACATATTGCGCTGTCACAAGCATGAGTCTCATCCTTGAGTAGATAAACATCTCCGTCTTGGTGGTGATACTGTCAGCGAGTGTGATTTGGTAGAAAGAAGTGTGTGTCTTTCACTTGTGTGGTTGGGCAACTGGGTCAGAAATCTACTTGCCTGAAGTCAATTTATAGTTGCACCTGTACAAATTGTTTTATTTATGTGATTATTATCAAATAGCAACAAAATATAAAGTTAATTGTCATGCTTAATATAGAGTAAAGTGTCCATCCCAGTTTCTCAAAGTCTAAGGTGATATCTTTAAGTATCTTGTCAGCCCAAATCCAAAGATATTCAGTTTGATATGAGGTTAAACAAAGAAAAGTGCAAAATTTTCAGCATTTTCATTTTCATGAAAAAGGACTCATTGGTTTGCTCAGTCTTTCAAGCGAGTTGCCAGATTTACTTTGACCGACATGGTATTTTACTTGCCCCGGGCAAGTGGGCAATCTCTGTTTCTGAGCCGCGAGTTCCTACTTGAAACTGCTCACAACAAGGTCTGTGGATTATCTTGAGTAACCGGGTCATGATTTCTGGAAAGAGACATTGCTTTTGACTTTATTTCAAATGTGTATTGTCTGCTTTGAGCACCACAGCCTGAGTGTCATCCAGTTCAGTTAAATTTGACAAAATACAGACATTTCTGCGGCAGATATCTCCAGAACCCGACAACTCACACCAAAACTATCTAAATGGATAAATAGTGCTACTTGTAAGAGTGTTCATGCTCAACTCTGTGACCGTAAAGCTACTATAAGGAGCACTCATATTTTGAAAAAATTTCAGGCCTCTGTGGACAAAAGTGTTTCCACTGTAATCTCAAAATAGAACGTCAAAAATAAAAATTATTTATCTCCTGCTTCCCTTTTTAACTGGATAACATACTACTCACTGTGACTTTGCCTGGGAAAATGTAAACAGTCTGATTTCAAGGAGAAGTCGACCTTGTGGCAGGCATTAAAAACAGCAATAAGTAGACGATCTTCTTGTTTGTGGTCTCATTAACTTGTGTAAGTCTTATGGAGTCAACGGTAATACATTTAGACTGTGACATACCCAGTTAAAAACTCCTTGTAGTAGCTTAATGAAATATGCAATAGTTTTCAGAGCTTCCCCATTCTTCTTAATCTGACCTGCATGTCAGTGATTTGTCTCTGAAAATGTATTGACTGTTAATGTTTTATTTCCTTAATGATAATAATGTGGGATGTTACTGTCTTTTAGGTTCTCCAAATTATGATACTATGGGGACCAAAAGGCCCAGCTGCGCCCTCTTTGACACTTTATCTAACATAAACACATCTGACCGCAAGCTTCAGCCAGGTGGAAAAATCTCCCGGGATCCAAGTCCCAGGCCAGCGATGACTGCCCAGTCGGAGCGAGAGAGAGACACCAACCGAGAGGAGGACTGGAGGAGGGAAAGAGAAATGGACAAAATGAGGGACAAAGTGAGATATAAAGATATGGACCCACGGGAGAGGCCCTACGAAAGAGACCGAGCTCCTGCGCCCCGGCCCAGAGAGGGAGAAAGAGAGTGGAGGGAGAGACAGAGGAGACAGGAAGGTGACAGGAGCAGGAACGGGAGGCCGCTGTCGAACTTAGAGAAGGAGTCCGAGAGAGAGGCGGAGAGGGGGGTGAAGAAAGGTGACACATTTCCTAGAATGAGAAAAGTCAGCCCAGATCATGGCAGGAGAACAATGGCTCCCAATGAGATGGATGACGAGAGGGGGGACAGGAGGCAGAGAGACAGGCCGAAAAGAGTGGAGACGGACGTCTGGGAGAGGGAAAGAGAGAGAGAAAGAGAAAGGGCACGGCAGAGGGAGAGGTACAGAGACGAGGGAAAAAACACTGGTCGGAGACCTGCAGGGGAGGAGAAATCACGCCAGAGGGAGAGATACCAGGAGGCCGACATAGACAGGAGACGAGACGTGGGTGATTCGTGGGACAGAAGGGAGAGGGATGCAGCTAGAAAGAGAGAAAAGGGGGAGGCCAGGGTGCCTTCCCCGCACAGACACAGAGACAGAGACAGAGACAGAGATATTTACTCAGATAGGAAGGAGAGGGAAAGGAGAGAGGGAAGGAGGGACACTAGAAGTGAAGGAGACAGCGCAGAGAGAGAGCTGAAGAGGGACGAGGAGAGGGCCAGAGAGAGGGAGGAGTTGATATATCAACACAGCAGGAGTGAGGGGGACAACACGGGTGAAACAGACAGGGATAGAGACAGAGACAGGGACCGACGAGTATTCAGGGAGGCGGACAGGCAGAGATACAGGGACAAAGACAGGGACAAAGAAGTGGATCGATCCAGGAGGAGGGGAGAGGAGAAAGATAGGGAGAGGTATGATAGGAGAGGGGACAGGGAAGGAGAAAGGTGGAGGGAAAGTGCGAGAGAGGAGGACAGATACAGGGAGCACAAGCAGAGGAGACGCGGGGAAGCAAAGGAAAGAGAGACAGATCTGAGGTGGGATGACTCAACAGGCAGAGGCAGTCGATCCAGGGATGAGACGGCGCCCAGGGTGCCGCCACGAGCGCAGAGCAGCGGAGAGTGGAGCACTACAGAAAGTGACCGAGACGTAGAGGAGCAGAGAGCCGCTGAGAGGAGGCAAAGGGAGCAAAAGAGACGCGAGAGAGACAGAGGAGAGACGTCAGAGCAGAGGAGGATGTGGTTGGAGCCGCAGAGTGGTAAGAATAGTAAAGAAGAGTTTGTAGACAGAGAGAGGAGGAGAAGACGTGAGGGAGAAGACAGCGGTATGGAGTCAGAGTGGCTGAGAGTAAAAGAGGAACCAGATGAGAGGTACAGAGGAAGGCATGGAGGGAGACGTGAGTACACAGAGAGGAAGACAGAGGGTGTAAGTGTAGATGGAGAGGAGGAGGTCTGGAGAGAAGTAGATAAAGGAGGGAAGGAGCGTCTGTCTGACAGCGATGGAGGGATAGAGAGAAGCCGGCAGAGGGAGGCAGCTGGGACAGATAACACAGAGGAGAGTGACAGCAGAGAGGAAGAGGGTGGGAGCGATTACTGGTGCCGCTCAGAGAGCGAAGGAGGAAGTGAGACAGGCTGGAAGCAAGAGAGGGACAGAATGCTGTCAGGAGAGGACGGCTTTGTGACCGTGTCCAGTGGCGGAGACGAGGAAGATGAAAGAGAGGAAGATGAGGAGTTTGAGGACTGTCAGGAGTACTGGGGAGGTGGAGGGGTCGCGTGCGATGGGCCCTCACCTGTTGCTTTCGAGGGGGATGAGGGGAGGGAAGAAGAATGGACTGTGGGACAAGAGGAGGCAGTTGATGAGGAAGACGAGGAGGGGAGGAAAAAACAGCCAAAGTACGTCTTCTGTGTGATTGGGCAAACGTTGCCCCGGTCAAAAACAGGCGAGAAGTCATCGTCACAAGTTGATCAGGCGGAGGGAGTGGAAAGAAACAACCCAAATTTAGAAAGCTGTCATCAGGGTAGTGATGACGCCACACAGCAACCTCTGGATGACCTGCGTCCAACACCGAGTAGAAATGATGAATACAAACAGGACACACAGAACAAGAGTGGGTGTTACATGCCAGACACAACTGATGTGGACACCAGATACAGCGTCTCGCCAGAGCTACAAAACACAGAGGCTGGAGAAGTAACCAAGCGCAAAAAGGAGCACCCTTACGCTGAAATCACTCCGACTATAAAGAGAGACTCACAGACTGAAAGACTCCTCATGCAATGGAGAGAGAAAAATAAAGACGGGGCAGAAAGAGGCAGGGATCAACCATCGCCGCTTCCGAGCAATCCTTACGCCGATGTTTACTCTCCGGTGAATTTCGAGCAAATACAACCCATTTTAGACGAGCTTAACACGGGAGCGATGAGCCCGGAGGAGGTGGAGGCCATCCGGATCCGACTGAGCGGAGCGTGGAGCATGTCCGAGGAGCCCAAGCGACATTCCCAAGCGCCCCACCTCAAATGGGCCAAGAGTGTGGTGCGGGAGATCCTTGGACGGTCAGAGGATCAGACCGAGGAGGAACCTAACGCAGAGGTACAAGCAGACCAAGAGGTCGAGCAGTCTGAGGACGACAGACGACAGGAGGAGGTTGCACAAGAGGCTGGAGAGGTGCCGGACGACCAGCACTCCGAGCTGGAGCTGGAGGAGGAAGAGTCGTCGGAGGTGGAAGGACTGAGAGGTATGGGGCAGAGTCAAGCCCACATGCATGCTGACCAGTTCGCAGCTATGCATGGTGACACAACTACATACACTCATGCTGACACACTGTTAGACACAGAAGGGAAGGAGGATCACAGTGCAGACAAAGAGACTGAGCCGGCCTGTCGCCTTCGGCTAGAGAAGGCAGATACGGTTAGTGAAGAGGCAAGTGATGAGTTATCCGAAATGGCAAAAGAAGCAAGGAGAGCAAAAGAGGTGGAGATGTATTTATCTGTGAGCAACACGCTCTACAAGCCTAACAGCTGTCCCATTCTTAATTATCAAACTGAGTCTGCCTCCAGAGAGGGTGAGGAGGGCCAGGAGTTGGAAGACAGAATGAGTGAAAGTGAAGAAGAAAGGCAGGGAGAGGAGCCCGAAGATGGGAGGGGTGCTGCAGTACAGGAGGTGGGGGAGATTCAGGAGGGAACTGAGATTGATAGCAGAGGGGGAGTGGTGGTGGTGGTGGCGGCGGCGGCAGGGACTAAAACAGGAGGGGGGACGGTGACGAGCAGCTGCAGTTTCCGAGATTTGGGTCCCGAGGCTCGATTACGGAGACGGGGGATCCGCAAAACCACAGAAAGAAGAAAAGGAGGTGATCATGTAGAAACGGAAGAAGAGGAAGGTGTTGGAAGGGACCGCAGGACCAGAATATTCTCTACAACAGGTAAAGACAAGATGGACGATAGCGACCGGTTATCTGCTCAAATCAGCTTTCAGAAAGCCACTGAAAGGCATACTTAGGATTATTTGATGTGGGGTTGCATTTGATACAAAAGGTCAGGTATTTTAACTGCTTAAAAAGCCCCACCTAAAAAAAAAAGAAAAAATTTAATCATATTCTATATTTAGATTATTTTCACTGCTTCACTTTGTCTTCAAGACAGGAAACCACTGTTATAGAAACCAAATATCACTATCTACTGCTGCCTGAACCTGTTAGTTTGTTTGTGTTATTGTGGGTGACTTTGGTGTTTTAAAGGTGTTAGGTTCAGATTCACTGAAGTCACACAATAAAACACAAACAAACTCAAAGATCGAGGCCACGGTAGACCAGCAGCTCCTGTGCTGTGCAAGGTAAAATGACTGATTTCACTTATGGAGTCTGGTTGGTTTGGAGAGAGAGAAAGATATTTGTTTTCTATTACGGTGATTTCCTGACTGAAAAGGCTGTCTGGCAGCAAGGCAAAGCAGTGAAAATATTCTTAATAGAGCATACAGGTCTTTTTTTAAGTGGCTAAATACACTGGCAATTGATCCTGTCTCCTGTCTACTGCAGTACATTGCTTAATTTCCACTCTTTTCTGCTTCCCCAAACTGGAGGCGTACCGACTTCCAGTTAATGCACTGACTGTATCCCTCTCACAGCCCCACATCAAATGATCTGAACTATCCCTTCACAATTATCACCCCTTGGCTTTCATGATTATTTTCTGTCTAGTATCTCATCGATTAGCATGGCACATCATCTGATCAGGTTGACATATTTCAGTCTAGACATTCCCCCGGCGGAAGCTGCCTTTTAAAAGTCAACTTTTGATTTTACACACTGGCACTTTTAATCACAGTAAATCTTTCAGCTCACTTCCTCTGTTTCCTGTCTTCTTGCATCATTTTTTGACGTGACATCAATCACAGAGACCCAAGATCTGAGGCAGACATCTGCTAATGTGCGTAATCAGAGCCCCGATCTGAACGCAGCACTCTACCTTACACTGGAACCTGCGTCACGGTGTTGTGGTTACAGGTAGTGGGCGGAGACGGGTGGAGGTGGAGAAGCAAGGGAAAACCAGAGGCACGAGCTAAAAGGCTCGGGTTGATCCTGTTTTGAGACACAACACGAGAAGCGAGAGTTTTGAAAACACACTAATCTTTTCTCTCATGCTGGGCTACTAAGTTTACTAACAATTATTTATTCTATTTATTACCTTTTTATTTATTTAGCTTTTATTCGTTTTTCCGCTCTTTCAAAGAATTGATGGGTATGCTGTTTTATAATGTTTCGTCAAATGGATACTTTTTTATTCCAGATGATGAGGACGATCGCAGCAAGAGCTGGGGAGAAGTAGAGCTGAGGTGAGTTAAACAAACACACATGATGAATTTGATTGTGATACAAAACTACATGTACCGGTGGAAGATTTATTCAGATCCTTTGCTTCAGTAAAATATTTATACCTCACTGTGAAACTAGGCCACTAGAAGTAAATGTCCTGCATTCAAAACCGCACCTAACTAAAAATATACTGTATGTATGAAAAGTTAAAGTACTTATTGTGAAGTAAAATGGGTCCCATCAGTGT
Organism: Lutjanus campechanus; assembly: GCA_027495735.1. Taxonomy (NCBI): domain Eukaryota; kingdom Metazoa; phylum Chordata; class Actinopteri; order Lutjaniformes; family Lutjanidae; genus Lutjanus; species Lutjanus campechanus. The sequence goes on along the minus strand of JAJHUR010101134.1, from coordinate 2,576 downwards.
TTTATTATTATATGTCTGAGGTTTTTGGATTAATATTACAGCTGCATTAATGTGGTCCATTTTGTTGCTGTAGATATTTAGGTTTGGGCTACTTTTAACTACTTTATAATATATATTTGGGTAGTTTAATCCACAGTAATGCATCATATTGTATAAGATCATCCTGGTTTGTAGTAGCGCTGCCCTGAGAGAAACATGCATCTGTAAAAAGTTTTTCATGATGCCAGAAAAACAGCCCTGCTTTCAGCTTTGTGACGATGCATTTAAAATAGTTTAATAGATAGTTTTACTAAACAGTTTATGGAAAAATTGTAATCTGAAGAGTAACTGTCAGACACATGTAGTAAAGTGAAAATACAATATTTAGTGCCTTACATTTGTAGTTAAGTACTGTACTTGGGTAAATGTATTATTGATCATATGTTTGTTTTCAGTTTAGTTTCCAGAGTGGGTTTGCTTGTTTCAGTTGAGTTTTTATTGTTTGAAATGTTTAGTTTTAGTTTAATTTTTTTTAATTTATTTATCAGGGGCAAGATTTAAGAAGTTAGAGTAGGTATTACATTACAAGTGCAGCACTTTTGAAGCGCAGTCTCATTAAATATATGTACAGATGCCTTTTCATTGCTGTGTTGACAAAATTTGATGTGAAATGAAGATATGTCCTGTATTCCAAGTCTGGCTTTTATTTATATTTTAGTCAGCTAAAATGTTTTCTCCCACTTAGTTTTAGTTAATTGTTAATTATAACAGATGTTTTATTTTATCTTGATTCATTCATTTACACTTTTTATGTGTCTGTATGAAACGCTTTGTAACTGTGTGTTTTAGGAAGTGCTACATAAATAAAGCTTCACTATAAATAACATTTTTGTGACTCTTTTTTTTGTCACTGCAGGAATGTTTTGGAAACAATCGACAGACGAAAAAGGAATTCAAGATTTTTCAGTGAGTATCCCTCTTTTGCTTCATTCAATGCATGCACCTGTATCGATAAAAGTATTATAAAAACACTTTTAGCTACAAATAAACTGCGTGTGCGTTGTTGCATGTCTTCTTTTACAAGTTGACTATTTTTATTGGTCTCAGATGAAATCTTAAGACTGATTATTAGAGAAGACGACACAGTGACGTGTCTTCAGATCACATCTTGTTTGGCTGCAGTCAGGGGGAAAAGAAACATGACGCAGTTGAGCATTTCCTCTCAGTGTGAATGATTCATCTGTGTGTTAATACGGGCCCACTAACTGTTTATCTCTTCCTCTGTACGTGTTGGCTCAGAATTTAAATGAAAGGAAATTTGTGTGCAGTTTTATGAATGGC
>JAJHUR010101133.1:1454-19345 GCA_027495735.1 Lutjanus campechanus | reverse complement strand
TGAACCTGGACAATAAAACCAACTGCAAGAGAAAAAAAATCAAGGAGAAGGTCCACTGTTTAGAGGGAAAACTTTATTGATTTTTTTTGTTCTTTTTATTCCGTTCAGTTCAAATGTAAGAACATGAAAAAGACTCTATGGAAGGCACAGCCACAATAACAGCCAGAGAGATGACTGACTCCATCATTCAGCAGCAGCACCCAATGTAAGGCAGACATTTCATCACGACAAACATGTGCTTTCAACTTCTTGCAGCTAGACACTACATTATTGTGCAGATTTAGTGTCACAGTTGGAATTCACGTATCTATGACTGCATATTTGTAAATATTAATGTGCATTTGAGTGTGTAGCAGTAGACCCACCCATCTACCCTTTCATGTCTTTTAACAGAAAGGATCATCTTTCTAAAAAAGCTCCTTTTACTCTCCCTCTCTTTCGTTTGTTCCTTCTGAATTGAAAACCTTAACGCTAATCTGAGGAACCAGAAGGAATATAGTGGATTATAGTCTTAAAGGGAAACCTTTAACTACTTTCTGTAGATACTTTTGTCTATATACAGCTTCTGTCTGCCTGCACATCAAAGACTGGGTTGCACCAAGAAAGAATAATTTAATCTAAGCCTAATCAGAATTTAGCTATACTGGATTTAAAATGAGTAAATTTAGAGCCTACTAATGATTGATTGCCAAAGAAGCTCTAATTTCTCCACATCTGAGAAGAACCTGTTGGCTGCATTAATGGAGGAATATAGAAGATTAAAAAACTGACAACAGCTCAATTTATCTCAAAAACGCAGCCATTTTAAACGTTAAATCTCCTCAAAAGTAAGTTAAAGTTTAGATCTGAAACTAAACTGAGGTTCAAAAAGAGGTTTAAATATTATCTTTCTTCATTTTAACCACGTTTTACTCAGGTTTAATTATTCATCTTTGTTGTGCAACCCAACCTACGCGTGAGAAATGAAAACTGGATAGCTATAGTAAGTAACATGTTATATCTGTCGGCCACATCCCATTTCTTTCTTTACATCCTCAACACACTTAACACTTAACGTTTCCATGGTTACTATGTTTTTGAAGCATTCAGGGACAAAGAAAGCCTTATTTACAGCGGAAACATGTGAATCAGCAACAATCCTTCATCTGACGAGTGTTATGTTTTATAGTTTGAAAGAGAGTAGAGGATGAAAGCAGCGCAGTAGAGCTAGCAGGACATTTAGCATGAGAAGGTTAAAGATATTGTAAATTATGAGTTATAGTTGTCTAAATGTTCGTTTACACCAGTAGTTACCACAGAGAGGCACAACTAATAACAGTAATCGCCCTGACATTTTTATCAGGTACAGCTTGTGTAAATTTGACTGGAAGTGAAACAAATAATGTGCAACCACACTAAAGATTCATTCATTAAACAACAAGTCAATGTAAATCCAGATCTCCAGTAAAAAGCCCAGTAAGAAGAGATAATGTTTGAGAAAGAAAAATAATACAAAATAAAACACCTGTAGTGCTTTGGTGCCATGACGTCCAGTTTATCAGCTTCAATTTCCACCACACATCCATCCAGACAAATTCACAACTACACACACACACACACAGGCACGCACACATATGCAAAAAAAGGAACTACCTACAGTATCTATCAATAGTTTGAAGCATTGTGTCGGACAGCGGAGAAGAAGTCCGGCTGTGCTTTCTCAGTATTCCCAGAGGGTGGCGCTGTCCAGGGAGTCACAGCTGGCCTTTAGCCCCCCGGCATGGTCTCCTTTAAGATACTTCCCGCCGACAGCACAGATGGCCACCTTATTGAGGTCACAGAACTCAAAGAGGAACTGGACAGGTGTGGAGCTGCTGCACACCACCGCCGTGTCGTCTCCGACACACCAATACTTCCCCTGGGAGTCTGGACAAACAACACACACTTATGAAGCTCACTGACTCACACACACTGCTGGGTGGATGTGTTTATTCAAAATAATCAGTAAATAATCAGGCTCACTGCATTTAATATCATATGTGTGTATTAAGAGCCGTAAATCAACATCATCGCCAAATCATATTTTAAATGCCGCTGAAATGTGTGACACTGTGCAATAAAAACATTGCACATTAACCTACAAACCATAACAGCAACTCACTAAATGCTTCACCTTTTCAGACCAAAGAGGACCACAGTGTCTGCGGATAAATGATCGTGGAGCTGACGTTGGCTGCCAGCCTGCTACACAGTGTTGCTAACGTTAGCAGTGCTAGCAGCAGCAGCTGCTCTGCTTGCAGGTTAACGTCCGTGTCTGTGATTAATGTGGTCGCATGTTGAGTGATTATATGCCAGTTTATTCTGTCACAGTCTACATTCAACATTATTTCCATTTTATTGATTAAAACACTGCCAAACCACGCTGGTTTTACGAGCTGTCATCTGTTCGACTTTGCTGATAAAAACATTTGGGGTTGCCTACAGAGTACGGTGAGAGGGCTGCTGTCTGATGGGGCTGCCACCCCGACTAGTGGCAGGCAGCTGCATAACATCTTAGAGGCAACAGTTAACTGGCATTGTGCATGTATGAAATATTGATAAATAGGTTAACTGATTAATATTTCTGCTGCTGACTAGCAAGGGTGGCAACATTAATTGTGTAGTCAACTAATCACGCACATCCCTTGTTGACATGCCCCCAGTTTGGAGAAGCAGCAGGAGTAGCGGTGTAGGAAGCAAAGAAATGTACTCCTGCAGACAGGGTCAGCAACAAAAGGTATTTCAGCCACCTAAATAAAATCTGTGTCAGGTTAAGTGTACACTATATTTAGAATATTCTCGCTACTTTACCTTGCCATCAGACAGCCTTATCTGATGGGAAACTGCTGTTACAGAAGCCAAATATCACTCTGTCCAAAGCCACCAAACTTTATTGGCAAAAACAGTAATTCTGGTGCACAGAATATTGGAGTTGCTCATCTATCACACCTCGATTGGGTAGTTATCATGTTATCATGTGACTTTCATAAATCTGAACTACTCTTTAAAACACAGAAGTCACACAATAACACAAGCAAACGAATAGCAGAACAGCTACTCCTTTACTCTGCGAGGTAAAATTAATGTTTCCTCCAAAGAAGAATGGTTGCTAAAGAGAAAGCAGTATTTGGCTTATATTACTGTGGTTTTCTGTCACCAAAATCTCACTGATGGCAAGATAAAGTCAAAATAATCTAAATATAGTAGAAAACTGATATTGATTTTTTTTTTAGGTCAGTAAAATATGTTTTGCTGTTGACCCTGTCCACAGTGTCCTCCACCAGGACTGCCTGTGGATAAGAACCTCACACAACCCCATTTCAAAAAGTCTGAGCAAAACAAGGGTGTTACATGCAGAGGAAAGAGAACAGATCATATTGATGATGGTGTAGAGGATGAATTGATAAAAATGTTTCAGATGACTGACAGTCATTAATCCATATTATTCCCATTAGATGTTTTAAATATTGATTTTCTCTAAAGCCCTGGAGAGTTAAACAGGGCTGTGGAGAGAACTATTTTAAAGGCACACGTGAGGACAAGAGCAAATGGGGACATTGTGCAGAGAATAACATGAGTCTAATAAGCTTTCATACAATTCTCAATGGCAACTCAATTGTACTTTTGACAAAATAATGAAGTAATAGAGACAGAATGAAGATTATTTCATGCTCAATGTGATAAAAAAGCATATAAGAACGTCTTAATACTACACTAACATGAAATAAAACTTTTGACTGCCTGGAGGATAAGAATCCTACAGTGTTGCACATTCATTGAAGCCACTATGTAGGATGTGACCATTTCAAACTTTAGCGCCCCCAGTGGTCGGATAAAACAGATGCAGTGGCATACAGCAATGCATGCTGATGAAAGGAGAGCACAGACTGCACCACTTTTGGGTGGGATTCTTTGGAAAATATGTAAAACATCCCACATTCAGAAAAAAAATCCATGCATAGTTTTAATTAACAGTTACTTAATTGCCTGATTTATTAAAAAAATCACTGTGTGTGGTATGAAAAGGGTTGTTTGTATTGAAACCCACACAGAAATTATCAACCAACCTGTTTTGGTTTTACAGTCTCACCACTTTATTGGCTTTGTTTCCAGATCCAGAAGGCAGCTGTTTTCAGCGTAAAATCTCAGATAAACCCACTGCTCACTCACTGCCCAGCACCAACAGCTGCAGTTAGCAATTAGCTGGTGCATTTCGCAGCTAAAGAGCCAAATTTAGCAGCTAAAGAGCCAAACTGGTGGAGGCCAAAAACTGAGCTAAAAGGAGAGTAAGTGCTGAACTTTCCAGGTGGAAACAAACTCCAATTGAATGCTTGTATCACTTTATAATCTCTGGGTGCTTAACAGGCAACAGTTTGCTAACAAGTTCACCCTATCAGCTTTACAAGCCCTTAATAAATGTTGTGTATTAAAAAGGAACTTCGCAATATAGCGTATAGTTGATAAGTAAAACATGCAAAAACACAACAAAAAAGTCATTAGACTCATTAACTTTTTGTCTTTTAGAATGATTGCTCACCTTTGAGGGAGTATGCTCCGTTGTTGAACTCCAGCTGGAACACATCATATGATGCTCGGTTCGAGTCCAGGGTCGCTGTTCCGGCTTTACGAGCACCGATGAAACCATGTTCCCCACGGAGGACGATGAGCGGACGGTTGATCAGCTTCATCAGGAACTGTTCGGCCTCCCCTGAAGTGACAGGCTGATTAGGGCCGTGGCAAACAAAATCTGGGCCTTGTTTCCCAAAAAAGGTTAGGGTTCATCAAGGCAACTGTATGAGTTGAACGAGCTACTTATCCACAGTCGGTGTACTACCAACAGTAGATGGTGGTTGACACACCCCCAATTTGGAGAAGCAGCAGGACTACCGGTGTAGGAAGCTAAGAAATGCACTGCTGTGAACATGGTCAGCAGCAAAACGCATTTAGCCACGTAAAAAAATCAATATCAGTTTAAGTGTACACTACATTTCACCACTCTACCTTCCCAATACACAGCTTTTTCTGACAGGAAATGGCCGTTAAATAAGCCAAATATCACTCTCTCCAAAGCCACCAGATTCTTTCGACAAAAACAATACTTTTACTTTTCAGAACATGGAAGTTGCACGTCTACCGCTGCTTCAGTTGGTTCGTTTGTTTATGTTGTTGCGTGACTTCAGCGAATCCAAACTTTAAAATAAAGTCACACAAAAATACAAACTAACTGATCAAGGCAGCCATAGACCGACAACTTTTGACTCTGCAAGATAAAATTAGAAAGAGTTTTGAAAAGAGCAATTTTTGGCTTATATCATGGGAGAAAAGGTTGTCTGATGATGAAGTAAAGGTGGGCCTTTTTTAAGTGCCTAAAATACATTTTGCTGCTGACCTTGTGCACAGCAGTACATTGCTTAGCGTTATACACTGGTACTTGATTCTGCTTCTCCAAACTGTGGGCATGCCAACCACCATCTACTGTCGGTAACACACTGACTATGCATAAGTACCTCTACAATCCCACTTAAAATAATCCAAACTATCTCTTTACAGCCAAGACATTGTCATCGACATACAAGGGTACTACGGTTATCTGAAACCAGAAGATGCTTTTGCGAAAAAGAGCCACGAGTCTTTCTCCTCTTTAGGGATGGAGGGATTCTAGTTGAGAAGAAGTATTACTTGACTTAACAACAGAATCCTGAAGGATCCAGATTTTTCTAGGCCTTAAATTATCAAGAGCGCTTGTGATCAGTCACTTTCCACTGCTGCTCCTTTTTTCATGTGTTAAACAGTTCAGAGCTGTCACTGACCTGCATTGTCAACAGTCGCAGCGAGCTGCCCGTTCTTCTTAGCAATCACATATTTGCCGTTAGCTGCACGCACACACACACGCCCCTCGTGCCACTCCAGTTCAAAGAAAGTGTTGGCCGACCTGTAACACACACATTAACTAATTCAGTGAGCAGGCTGTGAAGGATTTATGTGTGACATGAAGTGCGTGATATTCAAAATGATGCAATGTGTGTGTGTGGTTACTTGGAGGAGGCGGTGCACTGCAGTCCTCCACTCGATGTCAGAGTCCAGTATTTTCCAGCAGAGGTTCTGAAGGCACACTTCCTGTCCTCACGGCTCATCTCCATCTGGAAGACTTCCTGGTCCCCCTCCTCGTCCTGATTGGCTGACAGGTCCATGCCTAGAAAAGTGGGGCAGTCTGCTGTCAGATTTCATTTGTCTCTGGAGGTTTTCTCCTTGTCTGAAACTCTTCTACCCTCTAATTCATGAATCTCCCCAGATAGACTCTTAAAGGGACAGAACATCCTGAACTCTGTGTGCCCTGCTGTTAAAGGTGTGGCTGCCACACGGGTTTGTTGTATTTTGGTATCCGTGCAGGGGATGTCCTGAAAGTAAAGGGAGGGGAGTGACGTCGAAGATGATAGCAGAACAGCAAAAAAGTTTTTCCAAACAAGAAAATAAATTAGATTTGCAATTATCAGTCAAGAATGCATCATGTCTTGTGACTATAAGAGATTCTGGTCTAATTTGGACAAATTAACATCTCCTGGGACTTGAATTCACAACACATGCTGAGTACCAAAAATGAGGACTTTAGACTTGACTCCCTAAAGCACTGACATGAGACTTGAAAGCAAAACCACTCAAGTCTCGAGTGTTGGCCTTGTAAAATTGAGGAACATATAAAATATCAAACACTGTAAATATTTATTATCAGGCCTACGCATAAAAAGACACGATCTCAAGAGTTATGTAAGAACTTATCCTGACTTGCCAGACTCACAAATGCAAATTCATCTGGTAGCTCTCAGCTCATTTTTGATTTCCAAAGGGGGTTATCAGCTGGTGCAGACCAAAATGCCTCTACAAGTAGACATTAGAGCGACGAAACACCTACAACCAACGTGTGGCATAGTGCTGAGTAAGGGCATGGTCACCAGGGGCACTGACTTATGCAGGGGTGGCATGAAGTACATATGTTCATGTAGCCTATCATTTCTCATATCTACCTTAATTACTAATCTTACAGTATCTTACAGTTACTTACTTTCCTGTGTTAAAAACAACTATTTAAAAGATAAATAGTCCTAACAATCACAACTCAACTCATCAAACAGTTCATAGATAACCAATCACATTTGAGGATAATCAGATGGCACCTGGGGTAGTAACCAGATTTTAGAGGTGACCAGTGCCCTCCCATTCCCACTACCCTGATGGTCACGCATATGTGACACACACACATCTTTGGTATTGGTTGAGGCTGCGACTTTGCCAGTCGAGGTTCACCAAAGTTGAACTCCATGTGAAGCGAAGGCACAAATTCATGCAAGTGTGACCATGCAGTAACACATGTAAGGTGCTGCAGTGCTTTCCCCATTTTTAAGTGGGCAAAAATCTGTTTCTGAAAACATGAGACGAGAAATAGGCAATGCAGTAACATAACTTCGATTCATATTTGATTTGACAGTTTGATCTGAGTTCTGTGAGCCTAGTACATAACGCTCAACACGTGTGACATGTGACTTTTCAAATCTGGACTGGTGACACTCCTCTGTCAGTCACTGTATCAAGCCTGCCTCATATTAAATAGACGGTTGTGATTGGGCCGAAGAGATCCTGGATGCTGTCTGAATGGGAGAGTTGCCAGATATATCTGCCAGAGCAAATGAAAACATGAGCTTGCAGTTTTTTCTGTTTCCCAGGCTAGTAAGAACTAGAAAAGACTTTTTAGCCACCTGGGGGCAGCAGAACAGGTTGTAAACCGACATCATCACCTTACAAAGTTCATATAGTGGACATGTTTAAAAAACAGTTGCCTATATCAAGCAGATATACGCAGCAACATTAACATTCATTTGGAATCATAATCCTGGCCAACTGACAAATCAAAGACTCCTGGGGGAAATATCTGGCTATTTAGCTGCTAAATGCTCCACTTTGTTCACCAGCTAGTCATTAACTGTGTCTGTGTGCTATTCTGGTGCTTCTTTGTAGGTTCGTTGCTACGAGAGACACCTTTGTCTTTACAGGTAGTCATTTCACCCATTTTTAATTTATGCATAGGTTCACACCATCCTTTTTGAACTGAACACTGGAGTGTTTCCCCCCATGGTGCAGTTCACTTGGGTTTGTGTGAACACTGAACTCGAACTCTGGTGTGGACCAAACAACAGAAGTGTACCACTGTGTCATTTTATTGGTTAAAAAAAAAAATTCTCTTCCTACTTTGGTGACCTAGTGGCTCGTTTGCTAGCAAGGGATTAGAGTTACTACAGCTTTGTATTTTTTTTATTATTAAACTATCCAATAGCCACTATCTTACCCCACTAGACGTGCATGGATCTTCTAAAGTCTGCTGATATGTGCTCCAGATCACCACCAACAGAAACTTAACAGTGCTCCATGATGAAAGATATGCAGGTGGAAATTGACCCTTTGCTCCAGACAGCAACTGTCCAATTATAGTTTAGCAACCATAAGTAGGATGTTGCAGACCTGTCAAGTTGTGTGCATGAGGCTCTGAGAAGAGTGATATTTGGTGTTTCATGTGTCTGGACAGTGGAGTCTTTTTTGCAGTCTGTGTGGGGGAAGGGATTAAACTCTGTCTTTATCTGCTCTAACATAAGCTGCAAATATTAGTATGTCCTGCTAACAAACGCTAGCTTACTAGCTGCGGTAACTTTACCTCCAGCCAAATTTGTAGATACCACTGCATTTGCATTTGGTTTGAGGAGGAGGATGTGGGCTGATGGAGAATCAAAGTGGGGTGAAGATGAAGCATATCACTCTGGCTCGCTGTCTCAGGTCTAAGCAGGGTTAGCTTGGATCTTGTCCCAGCTCTCTTCCGCGATTACAGTCTGGCTGGTCTTGTTTGGTGACACGTCTCGAGGTCTGCTGTACAAATCTAATTCCTGCGTTTCCATTTCCCACATTAATGAATGTATTTGCTGAGATGTAAACTAGCTTTAGCCTTAGCTTTTTAGCATTAATTTTATATCACATACGCAGCAGCTAGGTAACTTCATATATGCACTTTCACAGGGTTCTTTGTTTTAAAATGTGTCAGATGGAAACATTAAAACCTCAGCTGGAGACAGACTTCTCGGCCAACTCATGGAGTTAGCACTAGCTTACATCAGCCAGCAACACTTAAAATCTGCTTATGAGAGTCATTATTTTAGCCAACAAAATCCACAGGCATCAGCTAGAAATGAGAATCTGCTTTTGTTTATGTCTCTAAGGAATCACAGACCTTGTTACTCCCAATTTTGATGTTAAATCTGCCACTGTTATCACTGCAAACGGCATAAATACAGTGTGAGACTGGAAAGCTTGACAGGCATAGCTAAGGAAGCTGGTGCTTAGCGAAGTTGTGTGATGTGCCGTTTGTTGTCTTTTTACCAGCTATATGATCAATAATCAAACAGCATTTCCACCACATGGCTTATTTACAGTTTCTGGACTGTTTGAGTTTTCCCTTTGTGAATGCAACCAAGCCAGTTGGAAAAATGAAACAATGCATCATCCTCACATTGGTTCCATTCAGGAACCGGACCTTTAAGATGGACCCACCCTAAAACTACTGATTATTGCAGACCTTTGAAAGAAAAATGTTCAAATCAGAGATTGAAAAGACCTGCGTCCCAACTGAAAATTTCTTATAAAAACTTGAAACTTGACTTGTCTCATGATGTAAAAACAGCTCTGCCAGAGAAGAGTTCAATAAAAAGCTCCTGCTCTTCATTAAGAGGCTGACACAAAAACCTAATTTTTACAGTTGAGCTGCTGGTGAACAGAATGCCTGTTCATGCCCACATTTAGAAGCATGGGTGGCCCTTTGTAAATCATATTTTGATGTATGTACAACACCATTTCTTTGCCTCTAAAGCATGCATGTCACCTCTCTAACTTAAATGAGAGACCAGGTCACAAGTCAATGCCCTACAACAACCTAATTTAAACAAAGATGATCTTCCTTCCTCCACAATCCATCTCCCCTGGTATGCACCCACACCCACACACAATTTCTGCATGTATTAAAGCACACTGACTGCAAGAGTACTGCCAATGATCAGTCCCATGAGCAGCACAGAGTCAGACCCAGTGGCTGCAAGACAAAGAGGTTTCATGTGGCATCAAGATCCACATTCAGCAGGACCGTCTGAGTCACACCTCCTTCTTTGTAGCCTGTTTCCTCTGCCTCCATTTTTATCCCTTTTGTCTCCTAAACAAATCCCTGCTCATTTTCTGTCTCTTCTCAGTCTGTTCTGAGATAAAGAATGATGGATAACTGCAGACTGGAGCTGACCCAGCCACAATGCAGGGGTAGAATTACTGCAGAAAAATGTTAAGCTAGGCAGAGACTGGCCAAAAAAGAGGGAGAGGAGGGAGGGAGGAGAAAGTGAGTGCATGATAATGAAAAACACATGGTGGGAGAGGGAAATGAGGTAACAGGAGTCTCTAATTCTCCTCAGGAAAATCATGCAACAGCTGCATGTGCTGTGTGCCCAGTTATGCAGTGACTTCATGTGTGTGGTGAGATGTGGTGTTTCTCTGTGGCTCTGTGTGGCTGCAGCCTGCAGCAGAGCCTCACCTTGCCTGGTGGACACGTTCCTCTCGTTGCCTGCAGTCAGCACGACCTGCGCGTGGCTGCGCTCCAGGCCGAATAGTTCGTCCTTCCCCACGCGGGTGCTTCTCCCAGACTTCATTGTGCCTGTGGGCCCCACGGGCGCCAGGTAGCGGCCGTTGCAGTCGCGGAACGCCACTTTCCCGGAGAGGAACTCCAGCATGTAGCCGGTGTCCTTGTCGGTCTTCGTGGCCAGGCTGCCGTCGTTGCGAAGGAAGCGGTTGTCGCAGGTCTCCAGGTGGTAGCGCTGGTCCCGGTAGACCAGCGTCACCAGGGAGTCAACTCCCCAGGGAATATCCCGGTTTATGGAGACCTCCTGCGCGCTCAGGTGGGCGAAGCGTTTTCGCGCGAAGCTGTACAGGTTGACCTGCGGGTGCACGGCCAGGTGCACGCTCCATTTCTCCGCGGGTGAGACGGTCTGCGCGAAGCAGGTGATGCGGTCCTCGCTGCCGCCCAGGTAACGCCCGTGCGGCTCGGACTGCAGGGACCACCGCCCGTCTTCGTCCGCGGTGATGACGAAGCGGCAGTCCCGGCCGCGCGTCTCGCTGTCCGCGGTAACGTTGCCGTCTTTGTCCGTGGCGAGGTAGCGGCCCAGGTGGGAGAGCAGGAACACGGCGCTGCCGTCCTCCCCGGTCTGCTCCAGCGTCCACGTCTGCTTCTTCTTCAGGCTGCTGGCCGAAGCGTTGATCTTGAAGCCGAAAGTCTCCGCCGTCAGATACTTCCCCGCGCTGTTGATGAGCCCCAGGGGGATCTGCAGCAGGTCCCCGTCAGCACCGTTAGAAGACATGATTACTGAGAGTCAGACAAGGAGAGCAGAGAAGAGAGATGCTGTGCTGGTTCAAAGAGACGGACAGAGAGGGAGAGAATGTGGGGGTGTGTGAGGGAGGGACACAGAGAGAGAGAGAAGAGAGAGAGCTGTTCTGACTGATGATGAGGATGATGAAGATGATGAGTGTCCCCTGACTGCAAATCCAGACCGCCTTGCTGGAGCTGCAGGAGTTGCAGGACTGACTTTTGTACACGCCCCAGAAACATGCAGGCAGAGGAGCTGGAGGGAGATTACTGCAGTTTTGTCAAACCACCCCACCCCTGTTCAACTGACTACATTTACCATCAACACTGCTTTCACCTCCACATGAAAAGTGATGAATTTTCTATTTATTTCATCCCACTGACACTCGACAGTGTTACCAATATAGCTGTTTTATATAACTCCAGACTACACCGAATACACACAGAAGGTCTGTCTGAAGGCATTTTTTCTGGTGTCTGACTCTAGGAAAGTGGAAAAAACAGTAAAATATTTTAGCAACCTTGAGTCCTCATATATAGGAAGGATTTCAATACAAAAAAATTAGTTTCAGAGACTTTATTTCCTGCATTCGAATAAAATAAACATACAAACACATAGCAACATCTTTTTTTATGTTGAATACTTGTATTTTTCAGGAAACAATACAGTTTTCAGAGTTTTCTTTCCGACATTTATTCTTTGTCCCTGCCCCTAAAGGAAAAGTGCATACCCCTCACCTTTAAAAGTTTCCATAAAAACTTTCCTAAAGTCTGCTGTACAGTTTCAAAAACAGGTCGTGACACTGAAAAGGAAAATAAGGTGTGAAAATATGTCAGAAATCGGGAGAAATGCAGGAGAATCGTGATAGGAAGAGGGCAATGACAAAAAGGAGTCGCCTCGGAAAATTGGTATGGTTGACAAGTATGCCCAGAACTGAATCTATGAACTATCCCTTTAGCTAAACCACACACATTTAGGCTAGTCTGTGATCGTCTTTTGATAACCAATGTAACATTTTCTCATTTTTATTCATCGAGCCTCCCCTGAAACTGTTTGAAGCCCCCCTGGGTAGGCCCGCCTCCCCCCTTGAAAACCTTTTTTCTTTTTTTTAAATTATGACACTAATACTTGTTCCCTTAAAATGATACTGATATCTGCGTAGAGTAGTTCATCTGATACCTATTTGTTCTACTTCATTCGATGCACATCATGTGAGTGGAAGAGAGAGCTGCTCTGACTGATATTGATGATGATCACTGATGCACCCATGTTTAAAAAATGATGTAAAAGTGCCCTCTTGGGTGGTCCTACGATAAATATAACAGACAATGTGGTGAAGTGCCCTCTACAGTACCCTTCCTGTGGAGAAAACATAACTAAGTGCTCTCTAGAGTGCCTTTTCAGGGGAAAAAAAATGTGATCAAGTGCATCACAACTTTTGGTGCACTGGTGTCAAACTGCTTACAGCTGGTGCCCTTCTTGTGAGTGTCCCCCGACTGCAAACTCAGACTGCCTCGGAGGAAGGTGCAGGAGTTGCAGGACTTGGAGTTTTGTCTTATAACAGCAGCACATGTCCCAGATACAGGCAGAGGAGCTTCAGTTTTGTCAAACCATCCTTTAGATGAAAATTAAGGGAATCTTAGCCTAGATACTTTTATATAATGTCCCTTAAAGTGATATCGATACCAATAGAGTACTTCATTTGATACATTTTTTTTCTACTTCATTTTGACAGCCATCATGTGAATGGAGGAGAGAGCTTCTCTGACTGATGATGATGATGATGATGATAATGATGAGTGTCCTCTGACTGCAATCCCAGACTGCCTCAGAGGAGCTGCAGGAGAGAGATGCGGGGCTGGGAGTCGTGCTTTATTATTGGCGGTACAGGCACCAGATACACAAGCAGAGGAGGGAGATTACTGCAATTTTTGTCAAATCACCCCACCCCTGCTCACCTGCACACACACATACAGTATCTTATGAATCCAGCTCTTGTTTCTTGGTTGGTGGCGTTCTCTAGTCTCTCTGGGCTGTGGGTGTTAAAGCACACCACAATTTTCTTTGAATACTCTTCTTTATTCTTCTTTAAATCAGACAGTTCACTGAGTTCACAGCAGACTTCTCACTCTACTGTTATAACATGGCACTCTACTCTGTTACACAATGGAACTAATGAACTCTCAGGCAAGGGGACATGCAAAAAGCAAGTTAAAGATTACACATATAAATGTATAATTAATACGATGGTTAAAGTGCTGTAAATGATAATAAAGTAGTGATTGTTGTTAACAGTAAACTTAATTGCAAGTCCATAATAATGCTGTAGAAATTTTCCCCCTAAATATATGTGTAAATCGCAAAGCTTAATGACATAAATTAGCAGAACATAAGCAAGTAAAACAAACCAAAAATGTAATTATGGTTGCATACAGTATCATCCAAACCATTACTAATAACTAATTTTCTTCACATCCATATTTGCCCCTTCTCCTCCCCCTCTCATTGAGATGTGTTCAGTTCCACATGGATGGAGCCATTCAACCAACTGACAGAACAGTGTTTGTCTGCAGAGCTGTAAGGTGTGTGGGCTGCTGGGTCGACTGTGACAGAAAATTTATCAGAATGAGATGATACATGTGACCAAAATATCTGTTCACTTACTTTTGTGAACTTTTTGGTCTGTGGCTGTTTGGACTACATGGCCCCCCAGTTATAATTAGGGGGACAGTTCACACCAAAATCAAAAATACACATTTTCCCTTTTACCCGAGGTGCTATTTATCCATCTTGACTGTTTTGGTGTGAGTTGCTGAGATTTTGAGATAAAATCCACAGAGGTGTCTGCCCTCTCTTGAATATAATGGAACTAGATGGCACTAGTGGTGCTAAAAGCCCCAAAAATACATTTGAAGAATTCAACAGCACTGTCTCTTTCCAGAAATCATGACCCGTTTACTCAACATAATCCACAATGCATGAGGGGTTACAGCCGAGCAGGATGTTGCTAATGTTTGTATCCTGCGCTGTTACAAGCACGAGCCTCTCATCCATGAGTAGATGCACACTTCCAGGTGCTCATCAAATGTACCCGGAATGGGCATGCTACAGCATATTGTGTGGTATTTTAGTGTGCTTTAGTGAGCTTCCAGCTTTGTTTCTAAGCAGTGGCAGCCTCCACAATGCGTGACCCAGATCAAAACTGTTTTATTATATGACTTGAAGTACAGCAACTCCTACCCCTCTGTAATTAAAACACACAGGGCACTATTACCTATTTATATCTTTAGAGGCACATAGAGGCCTGACTAACACACTAGAGGGCACTTCATCAAGTTTTCTGCATTGGAATGGCACCCTGGACGGCACTTTATCGTGTTTTTTTTCCATTTGAGGGACATCATATGGGGCACTTTGTCAGGTTTTGTCTACTGGAAGGACGCCCACATCACCACATTTTCTCCACTGAAAGGGCATCCAAGACGGCCCCTTCACTGCATTTTTTTCAAACATGGGGGCCCCAGGAGGGGCAGTTGTCACCACCGGTGTTTAGCGTGCACAGAGTCCTGACCTCAACCCAGTTCAACACATTTGGATGAATTGGAAGAGACTGAAACACCACTCAGGCTCTCCCTGCCTGTCTGCCTCTTGTCTGTTTCTCTCTCCGCTCTCTCTGTGTTTATTTGCCCCTGGTGACATCTTGTCATGGTAACGTATGTGTGCTGTAGGGTGAGAGGGTATGTCTGTTATAACGTTCTCTCCCTGCCCCCTTCTTTCTTGTCTTTGTCTTGCGCACACATACAAACTCTCCAGCGTGTGAAACACATAACAACTTCAAAACATTTCATCACTTCATTATAAGCCCTGGTGAATAAGAACTGCAGATGTGCAGGTAATGAAAAATATTGTGTTGAAATAGATATGTAAAAAAAAACAGACATCCACAGTTTGGGTTTCCGTTATCAGCTTCAGTTGTTTCCTGACCTCCACCCGCTGGTCTGGTCACACCTGCCTGCCTCTTCCGTCCTCCTCCCCTGGGCTCCGTCATGACTCCTGCCTGCACATCCACCTTTATTTATACTGGACAGAGCATTACTGGGTGTGTACTTATCTTATCTTTACACCTAATATAATAATATTAGCAGGGTATAATGTGAAGCCCTGTGAGAAGCCAATTTATCCAGTTAAGCTTTTTGATCCATTCTGTTTCTTCTCCTGCGTGGTCTTTAACTCTGAATCTGATTATGCTGAGGGGCTGTTTTTACTGTGTGAATTAGAGTCTTTTATAAAGTCTTTCACAAAGTTATCAGCCTCAGAGGAATAATACCAGTGAAGTGGTGTTCAACAGCCAGTTAATTTACTCTGTGTATCCTCTAGAGGGTCAGCGCTCCTCCGTAAAACTAGAATAACTTCCACTTTCACTGTTGAATGTAATCTGAGGAAACATGACACTCTTTTTTCCCCGTTTTCCGTTAGTGGAAATTCTACACTAAAGGTCAAAGACGGTCTAGGTTCATGAGTAGTTCACAGCAGCTAATTTGCATAAGTTTGCATACAGCCTATACGTTTATGAGATATGTGCAGTGTGTGTGTGTGTGTGTATGAATCATTTGAAATTAATCAATGACAAATTTGATGATTTCCAAACTGTTTAAGCTCATCTATAAAGCTTTAATACAAAGGCATCCACCCTACTTAATGCTTCTTAACTGAACTCATTATCATGGTACTTGCTCACATAATAGGCTGTTGCTCCACTTTCCATTAACAGAACTTAATTAGGAAAAAAAAATTCTATAATCTGCAAAAGGCGTTCAACTTGGATTCTCTGTTGCCTTATTTCAGATCTTGTTTTAATTGAAAAATTAATGATTGAATTCTATTTATTTACTCCTAGCATGTTTATTATCCTGTTATTCAACCTTTAGCTATGATTCATTGCTGTTTTTACTGTTAGCTGTTTTGATAGCAAGCATTATATCTTGACACCGTTGCAGATGAGGATACCTCCTCAATGGTCTTTTGAGGTAAAATAAAGATATACTGCATATAAGTCACATATCAGTGAAAATGGCAAACAATGCCTGGCAAGAGTTTACTACATTTTGAGGTTTTGCTTTCAAGTTAGGGCAAATTGACAACTTTTGGGTTTTTGACTGCTGTCCTGACAAAATAAATAATTTTACCTTATTGCTTTGGGCTTGGGTAAGCTTGAACATTCGTCATTACTTTTGACATTTTATTGATAAAAATATGAATTGATTTGGTTACTTCACTGAAAGTATTGACAGTTGCAGCCCTAACCTGTTGTCAACTAGATTCCCTAAACAAGACAAAGAGTTGACAAGAGATAAAAGCATCTCATGTCCCCTAATTCAAAATCAAAATGGACCAAATCCTAAATTAAACCAGTTTCACTGAACAGCAGAGGCAGGTTAAGAGCTGAGTCCAGAGAAAACTGAACTTTTGTTCAGTCCTGTGGTGGAATTTGTAAACTGTGTGTTTTACTGATTGAAAATTTCGAGATTAACTTTTTTTTTTTCAACTGTTGAAACATTTCTTCTTGCCACTACTGTGAAATAAAGCCTATTGTTGTATGTCACCCAGTGCATCTGTAAGTAATAGTTAGTGGTGGACGGGACATGAATACTGGGCTGAGACTGGGCCTGTGGAGGAAATGTGGAGATCGGTTGAAAAACCATGGTGTGGGGCTGAGCCTGCTTGGTTCTAGTATCACTCAACTCAAACAACATCGCCCCCACATGGGCCTTCAGAGAACAACAACGAGGGCATGGATCTGCATGTTATATGACAACAATCTTTTATAAATTATTATCTAAAACATAATTCAAACTGAGGCCGAATACTGTATTTGCAGCCTTAAGGGCTGTCCACACCAAAAACTTTGGGTAAAACTATAAAAATGTTTCATTCTAACTCAAGTGGATGGCAGAGAAGGAAAAGCACAGGTATTACTGATAACGTACATGATCCCTCCATTCTACTCCAGTGTCGGTTGGACAGTGAACCAGCATGCAGTGGAACATGCAGTTCAGTTTGACGCTCACTAGGTGGCAGACACGATACCTCGACCATGCACAGCACATCCACACAGGTTTACTTAGGTCACTTTTGTGGAAATTACAGACTTACATTCATTTCCTGGAGACTTAGCCTAACCACAAACTTAATGTGACCTCATCCACTGACCCAAAAATCAGCTTTTTCATGATTTTGTCCCCCTTTGCACAAGGCATCCCCAATTAACTGGTCTTTAGTCTGAAATGTATCCCCTGAGGTAGCCATAAGTCAGGCCCACTGCACACACACACACACACACACACACACACACACATGCACTCACAAAGACTCTCTTCACTATAGCCAAGAACAATTATGAGAGAGAGAGAGAGAGAGAGAGAGAGAGAGAGAGAGAGA
>JAJHUR010101131.1:9797-29312 GCA_027495735.1 Lutjanus campechanus | reverse complement strand
GAATGCAGTTTCTCAAACAATATTGAAAGTTAAGTTTTAAAATTGTAACCTGATCACTGTAAAGTATCTGTGCACCATGTGGACTCTGGGTTTCTCTCCCACTGTGTGATGTACTCTGGGTTTGGTGCCTCCTCCACTTACACAGTGTTTACACACCGGGTGTCTGGCACAGTGGAAATTTTCTTTGATAAGACTATCTCACATCAAAGCAGCCACCTCAGCAGTCATTATTAATGCATGTATATTGTAGCAGGACTGACAGTGTGGCAGCTGTTAGGCTGTGACAATAACTGTACAACTTCAATAGAGCAAGTTCCAGGACATGGATGTCGCTCTTGGTTTGGTTTTGGCCTCGGCCAGGCAAAATGGAATCAAACCTGTCAGCCTCACTGTGACATCCAGCTGTTGTCCGACAAGAAATGTTCCAGCAAATAATATATTATAAAACCCAAACTCTTGTCACTGGTCACTAGAGCCAGGATAATCATTTTCATATGCTTTAATAATAATAATAATAATAATACATTTTATTTATATTGCACTTTACATTAAAGAAATCTCAAAGTGCTACAAGAATGCATAGAAACAACAAAACAATGAAACATATAAAAAACATGTACAAAGCATGATAAGAAAAGGCTAGGGAAAGGCCTTTGTGAAAAGGTGAGTCTTTAAGCTCAGTGTGCTAAACCAGGCTAACCACATTCCTGCACAGACATGAGATTGAGATGGAGACTGATTTTAGCTAATCTCATTCTTAGAAAGAAAGCAGAAGCAAGTTTACAAGTTCATTTGTATAATGAGATGCTAGCTGTAGTCTCATTTAGGAAGGAAAGAGGAAAGAAGCTCTGGAGTCTGGTGATACAGCAGCTGATATTTCTGTATTTCTTGCCAAAAGGACATTATTTCCCAATATGTTGAGCTACTCTCGTAAAGGGGAAATCTGCAACATATTTATTGTAATATATCAACTAGATGATCATGATGTGTCATCCTAGATCATGGAAACATTTTAAGTTGAAATACTGGCTTCACTTGACACTTCACTTGAAATTTCCGTTAATTTTAATTTATTTAATTAACATTAATCAGAGTTCTAATTAAAGCCAAACTCTGTGTATGAGTAGTAAGAAATCATTAATAACCTTTTGGAAGGCGTAGACGTTTGTAACTATTAAACTGAACAAAATGTTAATGGAGTTTGGTGGCCACTTAACTCTTCGTCCGGATTGTGTTACTTCAGAGCAGTGGGTTTTTAGTTTCAGGATAACAAGTTTAACTTTACATTGACAGACAACTGACAGTTAGAAACAGCTGATCATCTTACAGTGGAGGACTGGTCATCATGAAGTTGCATGTGCCCTGCGCTCCTGCAGTGCTCCTGCAGTCTTCCTGTGTCTGCTGTGTCTTAGGAGAGGGCAGGGGGGAAACAACTCCATAGATTATATTAAACAAGATTACAACCTTTTTAATATACAGTCTATGGCTCACTATTTGGATTGCAGTTCTCAGTTTTGCACACAGAATGGCTACATATTGCTCCTTTAAATGAACACAGGGCTACAAAACATACTATGGCTTGTACATATTAAGGAAACCTAACAATATACAGAAATCCTGACAGTTGCCTGTATTGGTTCTTTTTATTTAAATAAACTCAGCTGTTCTTTATGGCTTCATGCTGTTGCTTTGTTTACTTGATTCATCTTCTAAACCCAATAAAGGAAAAGGCTAATTCTGTTTTAATATAACTGCTCCTACAGGGCCATAAGTTGTCCAGTATCATTATGAGGAGGATTGATAAATCCTCTTCCTCTCTGTCCGCTCATCCAGATTCTCTGCGAGGCCTTTTGGCCCCTGGAGCTCTGCGGCTGATGAGTCACTGCACAGTATTACGGCTGTACATCGATCTCAATGAGCAGCACTCGCCATCATCCGCATGTAATCTACACACACTCACGAGTCTTGTTAACTGGCGAGGTTTCAGACTGTGGATTCGTGCAGAGTAAAGAGAGACACAAATCTACAAAGTGGGGGAAGGATTTGGTCTGAATCCGGCTGAGAGACAGAGGCACAGACTCCACGCAACAAATCCCACTAACACATGAGCAGCGTTAATCATAAACAGGGTCGGGCTGATGAAATGAAAACAAGACAATAAGATGGTGAAGACGCAGTGATGCCTGCACAGTGTCAGGAGTGGGCTGCGGTCATTAAGTCGTATTATGTCATACTGACTGTGAGTCTGGATCTCCGTGGGCCCCGGGGCTCGCTGCGTGGGACGCAGCGCTCACATGATGTCAGAAATAGAAAGAGCAGGCCGGGCCATCAGCATTTGCAGGATGAGATATTACAGAAAGATGTGGTGATTCATTTTTAAGAACACATTCTGTGGTTCAGAGAAGGACAAGATGGCGGCACAGGAATTATACAATGCTCCTTCCATTCATTTTAGTTGGCCTGAGGGCAAAGGTATGTTTCTGAGGCTCACTTCTTATGCATTATAATAACTGTTATAATCATATTCATCATAGTGTCTACTTATACAAGATTTATTTAAACAATGATTCACGAGACCAGATGATGAAAATATGAAGATGAAGGTTTGATGTAAAACAGGATTTGATGTGAAAATCGTGATGTAAACCACAAAGTCTGAGGAGACAACATTAGTGATTTTTTGTAAATTAATACAAGACAGCAGTGGTGGACCCAGGCTGTCTGAGGGGCAGGGGCAGGAACAATAAAACAGGAACCAGCTGCATGTGGAGGGGCATCAACACGGTGAGAGATCTGATGCACATAGTTTTGTATACTTGAAGAGCACTTTGTTGCATTTTATCTACTGTGAGAGCACTCTAGATCAGTCATTCTCAAAGACAGGGTCAGGACCCACAGGTGGGTCACAGGAGATTTTATTTGGGTCACTAAATAAATAAAAGACTGTAGGGGGAATTCAACAAATTTAAGATTAAAATTGTGTATATTGTTTTACTGATATTTACTGGTTTCATTTATGAAGCAGGCTAAAATGTCCTGTAGTCTTTTCTTGATGAGAGGAAATAAGATGGCCTGTTAAGTTAGCCTAAATAAATGTATTTCTCATTTATAAAGCATTTTAAATGTGTGTGATTTCAATAAAATGTGTCAAGATAACACAAGGTGATGCAGAAATGGCAGTAAAAATGGTCAGGAATGTTTATTTATGCACAAATGAACTCATCCCAAGATTTATTGTTGGAGCCTAAAATGGGTCACAATGGTTTGTCATTTTTAAAAAGTGGGTCCCCAGATGAAAGACTCTGGAGGGCACTTTATTACATTTTGTCCACTGGAGGGGCACTCTAGAGGGCACCTTACTATGTTTTCTCTACTTTAAGGACACTCGAGGGGGCACTTTACCGCATTTTCTTCTCTGGAAGATCACTCTATCAGAAATCTCAACCTTTCTACCAAAAAATTCACAGAGCACAACAAATGACCTTATCTTAATTCTCCCATGAGGCTTTCTACTCAGTTTACACATGACAAACAAATCACAACAAAGATCCTGCACATGCTTCAGGTGAGAAGGCTGAACGAGGTTCAAAGAGGCCGGGACCCTCCCACTGACCAATCACATGGCAGCAATCAGGCTGGGTAAGCCAATCACTGGGCACCACCTGTTCACAATTCCAATCACTCTGGAGAGAGAGAGAGAGAGAGAGAGAGAGAGAGAGAGAGAGAGAGATCGAGATCACTCACACACTCTCACACTGAGGGGAGAGAGGAGTGCAGCAAAATGGCACAAATCCACAAATGACCCACATGGTCATAACTACATTTTGTCCACTGGAAGGGCACTTTACCATGCTGGCTTGGACACTGGGCCACTCTAGAGGGCATTTATAATGTTTTATCTACCATACAGGCAATCAAAGATTGCAATGACAACTTTTACTGGGACAGCAGCTGGCAGAGTGAAATGCATACCATAAATCCTGGCAGACACCACAGACACAGAGACATAAAGCAGCCTTTAGCAACATCAGCCCTTTATTATCAAACAGCCTTTGGGGCTTTCTGCCAGAAAGCCCTTCATGGTAAGGTTTGTATTAACAGCCCATTATGCTGTTAATACAAACACAACACAACATCCCTTTCATATTAAAAGCCCTCTAGCATTTCAGTGGACAATTCAAGTTCTTTATGCTGTGATGAGAAGCTTGGTATTACACTTATTGCTGTGATGTACTTTTATATATATAAAAAAAAAACAATAAATAAATGCATTTCATATAGATTTTAAATTCACAGTTTGTTGTGGTATTTATTTTTTATTACAGGAAGCAAAGACTATTTCAGTGGTCATATGGGCACCTTGCTGTAGTTTTAAGGCAAAATTTAAAAATTGTGAATTCAACCTTTCATTCAATGAATAAATTCTTGACCATCTTTATTTCTGCTGGTTATAATAACACTTGCTCTTGGAGGTCTGGTAGGTGGATGCACCGGTGGGTCATAAAATGTGAATAAATAACCTTTAAAAAAATCTTAATTTTCTTCTAAACAAAAATCAAAAACAGGTCATAAAATGTATGTTATTATTGTTAATTGCTTTGCAAAACTGCATGTGTTCCATGGTCAGATTAACTTTGCAGGGAGCAAAAAATGAGCTACTGGGCTCTTTTAAATTCCCAGTTCCTCCCACTCTCTGAGAGTGGTGTGCAGTTTTTCACTGCTGGAGAATTTGGCCTGAAGTAAGGTGTGTGCTGATTTGATTTAACAGAAATTGATTTAGGAATATGCAACATGTAAGCAGAAAATTTCCATAATGAAGCTCCTAATGGAATGAACCATACTGCCACACTCCATATGCCCCGCACATATTGGCAGCAGACAGAGAAGAAGTAGGGCATGCATGGCTAAATACATTAATAATGTGAGTGTGTGTATCATGTACACATACACATGTATTAGCACACACAGAGAACCCGCCTACAGGGCCTCTGGTGGCCCCTCAGTGCTGCCATACTTGGACTGACTCCATCACACTGAGCATGTCATCCAGTACCAGCATGGCTTCACTTCATCTAGAACATTCATTCTCTGCCAGGCCAACACTTACTCTGTGAATTATGAATCCTCCCTCCACCTGAGGGATCCTCCATTAGTCCATATGTGATGTCCAAAGGCTCCAAGAAATGAGGCAAGAGAGGGACGTAGCGGCAGCGTTGTTTGTAGAAGAAGATACATTATTCAGCTGGCGGGCTGATGAGGGAGTATCCTACAGAGTGCAGTAAAGACTCTTTTAAAATCTGTGAGCCAGAAGAGACCAGATGTTGTGAACAAACAGGCTTCTGGGTCATCTGAGTCTTACACTGTTTATGTTGTTTTATCTGCTCAGTTTCACACCAGTGAAACCAGTGTATTATAACAGAATTCTTTATTGGAGCAGTAATTGCTACCAATAATTCCTCAAATTATATTTTTCTGAAAACAGTTTATTCAAACAAGCTCTGCAGTGTCTGCAAATTATGCAAGTCTAGAAAAATGTTTAAGGGATCAGCAGCGTATTGCTGCCACACACACACACAAAAAAGGAAAAACAGATCTCATCACATCATAATGTGAAAAGTTTATTCCCATAACAAGATGTTTTTCACATTATTGCAACATACAGATATATCACTTAACTTTCTTTGTTCTTTTTTTTGATATTTTTACTGACATTTTACAAATCCCCGCTCACAATCTGTAACAGCAGGAAAGAAAAACCATATGCATGAAATTAAATTAAAACTATGATGATATTCAGATTCACAGCTGAGTATGAGGGTGACATAACATATAAGTAGGGGCTACAAGCTAAATGAGATAGAGCAGAAAAATAAAATAAAGTAAATACATGAGTGAGGGGATGAATAAACAAAATAAAATGAATTTGCTTGGACAACATAGAGACTGTGGTAATGATCTGGCCCAGTGATGGAAGCCTCTGCAGGTCATGGAAGACTGGATTCTTGATGTTTTTATAACATAAAGTGTTCCGTGTGATAATGTTATGACTGTTTAGCTGATCCTGATCCGTCTTTTCTTTTCTGGTGTGTATTATATATTAGATGAACCCAATAGACAAACTCAAGTGCTATTCAAGAAAGCAGGGCTGAAGTCTTTAAAGAACACGTCCAACAATGCAAAAGTCTCTCATATGTTAGGAGCAGGAACAATGTGCAGCAGCTTCTGATATAGAATATATAGTATATAGTTTACAGCATAGATGGACTCGGGGTGGTGGGGGGGTTGTTCGAAAAAACACTGCAAAAGTGCCTTCTAGGGTGTTCTTCCAGTGGACAAAACATGAAAAAGCATCTTTTATAATGCCCTCCAGTGGACAAAACGTGAAAAGGTGCCCCCTTTGGTGTCCTTCCTGTGGACAAAATATGAGAAAGTGCCCTCTTGGGTGTCCTTCCAATGGAAAACACAGTGGCATATAGATTGTTATACATGCTAGAAAAGTAGTTGGCCTTTACGTACATTCTCATGGTTAAATTGTGTTTTATTATGTGAGTTAAGGTACAACAACTAGTACATCTCTGTAGTAAAAAAACAAAACAATGTTAATCCAAACCAGGGATTGGGACTGTTTCACCTTTGATGCATCATTACTGTAGGCACGCTGGTGCTCCACCGTGTACAGCTGGTGCCCTTTTTAATTTTCTTGCCCCTGCCCCTCAGAAAGCCTGAGTCCCCCACTGGTTTACAGGTTATATGGCTCGTTTTTGAGACAATGAAAGGAGCCTCTTTATCAAAAAGAAAGAAAAACTCTCCTGGATCTTACAGTCATCCAGAGGAGGACGTGTCCTGATTTCTCTTGGGAGGAGTATGTGTTAATGATCCTCACCTTGAGGAATACTCTACAGCTGACATACTACACAACGTAGTCTATCATCCTACTGTTGTTTCAGCATAACCGCCCCTTTGGGATCATAATAAAGTTTGATCTTGAACTTGATGTAATTTTTTAGAAAGCAGGAAAAGGGCATTTGAAAGACAGATGTGCCAAACACAAATTATTTAATACAAAAACAGAATGTGGACTGCACAATGGAAAACATTTCAAGGACGCAATTGAAGGCACTCTGTGGAGGTTTTCATCAGTGAAAGCACTATGGAGCAGTGGTTTTATGAGTGGGTCCCTGTTCTGTGCACGTGGGTTATGCAACACACAGTCCTGCCAATGGTTTCACAGTTTCTATATTTTTAAAAAAATTGCCTTTTTCCTTTCTTTATGATCAGGGAAATATATTTAATATTACACATATTTAATAGGCCTCAAGTACACACACTGTGTTTCAATGAGAAATACTAAATGTAAACATAACAGGGTACCTTTAACAGCAAACAGAGGTGGCACAAGTCCAGACATTCTTTACTCGAATACAAGTACAGATACTTGTTTAAACTCTGGTAAAAACAGAAGTTCTGATTCAAACTTCTTTACTCAAAAGAGGAAAACGTACAGGCTCTGAAATGTACTCAAAGTATAAAAGTAAAAAGTTTTTATTTTTTACCTCATTTCTACCAGCTGTTTCTGAGCTAACTGAACCTCACCTACTCTCCATAGTTACTTCTCCCTCTCTGGTCTGTTTCATCTCGTTGCGTCTTTTAGGCTATCTTCGTTTTGTTACGACTTTTTGTCTTTTATGTCAGTTTTTTGTCTTGTTGTGCCTTTTACATCATTTTCGTCTTGTTAGGTCTTTTACATTGTTTCTGTCTTGATGCATATTGTTACATTGATTTCGTTCTGTTACATCTTTTACTTTGTTTTCTTCTTGTTACATATTGTTAAGTTGTTTTCGTCTTTTTACGTCTTTTACTTTGTCTTTTGTCTTGTTACGTATTGTTACCTTGTTTTTGTCTCGTTACATCTTGTATGTTGTTTTCCTCTTCTTACGCACTGTTACATCGTTTTTGAGATGTTAGATATTTTACATTGTTTTCGTCTTGTTGCATCATTTTTGTCTTGTCATCTTTTACGTTGCTTTCTTCTTGTTATGTATTGTTAAGTCGTTTTTGCCTTGTTACATCTTTTACATTCTTTTTTGTCTTGTTACAATTTTTACATTGTTTTCATCTTGTTAAGTATCATTATGCCATTTTTCTCTTGTTACATTTTTTACATTGTTTTCTTGTTGTTACATCTTTTACATTGTTTTTGTCTTGTTATGTATTGTATCAGTCTAGATGTTGGAATGATGCTAAATAAAAATGACCAATAATTCCCCCCAAACGCATTAAAAGTAAAGAAGCAACCTTGTTTTAAAAATGTAAGGAGTAGAAAGTACAGATATTTGTTAAAACGTAGAGTATGAATAAAAATTTGTCAGAAACATACATTTTCAAATAAAGTGAAGATAACTAAAAAATCTGCTGACAGTAACAGTAACAAAGTATTTGTACTTAGTTACTTCCCACCTCTGTGAGGACTGGGTAAAACCAGGGGTGATAAACTTTCATTCACTTTGTGTTCATTGTTGATGTTTTTATTTAGTGTTTTCTGATTCAGATCTTGGCAGAGTGAGTTTGGGGGAAGAACCTCCTGTGAGATGACATCACCATCATCAGTGGAAGAACACCACCTGCTGAAAAAAGTACTCTCTTTTATCCAAAATAATATGATTTGAATGCAGAATATGATGATGTGTTTTGGCAGAGAAATGTTCCATCATCTACTTTATAAAAAGAGTTCAAACTCAGACTCTCAAAGAATAAGAGCCTGTAGAAAACTGAACACGTGGTTTTTCATCAAGCAGAGCTTTGCAGTCAGATTGTAATCCTCAGTAGTGTCAGTATATTGAATATCACAAATTACACATCAGTACTTCTACATTATATAGTCATTTATGTGTCATAGTGAGGTGGATTTCATTGATTGCAGTGATTTGCAGTGTTATGTAACCTTACGCAGCGGTGCAGCCGTTAAGCATTCAGAGGTGCTCTGTGTTGACACTGTGTTGCATCAGGTTGAAGCATAAAAAAATGACGATATTCACCTCATCATTCATTCATCATCATACTGTGAACTACTGATTCATAGAAAAGAAATCTATTTACTGGGTGATTTGATAGAATATCAGGACATGTTAACACGTGTGCACAGCTTCACTTTACATCTGTCAATACAGTCACTTCATTCAAAGTGATTTTCCTCCAGACACGTCTTTCCCTTCTGTGTCTTCTTTCAAAATAAAAGCTTGATGGAGCAGTTAAAGCACTGCTGAGGTCAGGGTGACAGCAGCACATCACTTTTAGTGGGCATGACACTGTGTTTAGGATGATTTATATTGTTGAATATAGATCATACTTAACTGTATAATCTACAGGCCAACAATGAAACAGGGGAGACCGGGGATGGTAGTAACACTTTTTGCTTGAACTCAGTGATTGTTGATGCTAAGATCTGTCAAACTCTGATACATGGTACTCATATGTGTTTAGTAAAAAAAAAAATCATGTGGACATCTACTACACAATCACAGATGATGTAATTTAATCATCACTTTGTTACCCCACTACTGGGGTGAGTTGTAACACTAACTGGTGACAGATGTAACAAAGGAGGTAATTTGCTGAAATAAGATCCACATTATTAAATTAATGCAATAACTTCATTGAAGAATTTAGAATAAACAGTTTTGAATAAAGAGAATAATTTAAAGGGACAGTTCAATCCAAAGTCAAAAACACAGATTTTCCCCCTGTGGTGTAACTGTGGTGCTATTTATCCATATAGATAGTTTTGGTGTGAGATGTCTGCCTCCTCTCCACTATAATGGGACTAGATGGCACTCAGCTTGTGCCACTTTAAAGCACCAAAATAATGCATGTGGAAATTTTAAAACTAGTGTCTTTTTCCAGAAATCATTGCCTGATTACTCAGAATAATCCCCAGAATTTATTATGAGCATTTTCATATAGGAACTATTTTCTTTCTCATAGAAAGAAAGTAGTTCCTGTAGTTTCTACAGCAGAAAGAAAGTAGTTCCTACACAGCAAGGTCTGTGGATTATCTTGAGCAACCAGGTTGTGATTTTTGGAAAGAGACACTGGTTTTGAATTTTTCAAATGTATTTTTTGGTGCTTTGAGCTCTAGAAGCTGGATGCCATCCAGTCCCATTATATTGAAGAGAAGACAGACATCTCTACAGCTGATATCTTAAAACTCACACCACAACTATCTAGATGGATAAATTGCACTACAGGCCAGGGGAAACATGTACTTTTGATTTTGGGGTGAATTGTCCCTTTAAACTGACAAAATCCAATTTAAACACACTTAAAAAGGAGATAGGAGTGCACAATGTTGATCACTGCAGCTCTTTTTGGATTGTAATGTAATTTGAGCTGACTTCCCCTTTAATTTTCTATTATACAAATTTGAATGAATCATGATGTGTTATATAATGTGAGAAATTCTTGCTGTCATGTGAGTCTTTCATCCTGTTTGGCCTCTTCAGGCTCAGGTACCACAGCAGCTCCACTAGACTCTGGCTGGACCGGGTTTTCGCAAATGATGGTTCACTTGTGCACAGAGAGATCTGTACGGATGACAGGCCCTGTTTTGCCAGGTCTAAAATCATACTAGAGCAGGTTTCCAAAGACATTTCAGCCTGGGATAAAGCAACACTGGCAGACTGGCGATCTTACACTTGGCACTTTTGTCTGGTAAATGATCACGTCCAGTCCCAGAATATGAAAAAAAACTGGCCTCTTTTTTTGTTTATGTTTTCTCTGTACAAAAATAGAAAATGAAAATCAATCAGTTTCTAAAGTTTAGATCATGCCTTTGATGAAAAAGAAAAACACATTGTATTTGATTTTAATTTTTGTATTATAAAACTAAAAATCAAATACTTATTTTTTGTTTTGTAATACGTGTTTCTGAAAAGAAAATCAAATAACCAAAAGATAAACTGACCAAGGTGCAACAGTGTTTCTCACTGAGGTGTTTTTAATCATTTTTGGACAACAGTGGAGCTCTGTGACAGAGAGGAAGAAGATATCTCAGCCTCTGGATACACACACACACACACACACACACACACACACACACACACACACACACACACACACACACACACAATACACATACTGTAGGTGGTTTGGGTCTTTTCACGCAATTTGTTGACTTTTTGTGCTTTTATGTTTGAATTAATAATGGGGACAAGTTTTATCTGTCATGTACAAATGAAAACACGCTGTGCAAACAGATTAATAGAGAATAATTCTGTCTCTGCAGGGACGTCCATGCAGGGCACAGCAGTCGTCCACACACTTAAGATCAGCGTAGAGCTCTGCTGCATACATGTAGAACACATGTTCCCTCCATCCTCCTCTCCCTCGCTTGTATTCCCCTCAGCATGAGGGAAAAGCGCTTGTGAAGGGCCTAATTTTCCAAGGCACTGCTTTATTTAAAGAACCCTCTTTAATTTTTAATGTGATTAAGTGTGTAGGATAACCTACTTACTGTAGTAGTAGCATGTGCAGCTGCACAGTCCCCACCATGCAGGGGGAGAGGAATAATAAATGTCATTTTTTGCTTCATGCTGAAGGCAAAGCTGAAGTGGTGGTTTCCACTTGCACAAAGATGTACAGTATGTAGAAACCACTGGTCCTCTGACAGCAATTTCAAAATGGTTTGACTGGTATGAGTTTTACAGACTGATCTGATTAAATGCATTCTTAGTGAGACCTTCTGATGAGCATTTGAGTTAATTTGACCAATTTGATTTAACTGTATTTATTCAGCTGCACTAACAATATGTGTAATGTAAAACAGGTCACTGTGGAAGCTAATTATGGTGGCCAAACCCACACTGAAACTTAAAGTGATAGTGAGTAGACAATGACCGAATTTTCGTTTTTGGGTGAGCTCTCATGCTGATTGAAGTGATTGAGTTTCACAGGAAAACTGTGTTGCAGAATCTCCCAAACAGTTTTCAAATGTAAAAAATCGACAGAATAAAAACATATAAGTCCTCCATACTGCTCATCTGGTGTAATCCAAGTCTCCTAAAGCCACAACATGCCAAGTTGACAAAAAAAAAAAAATGTTATTTACAACATGTTTATATCCTGAATCTTCACTGTGGATCCTTAGCTTGGAGCTACGTTCACATGCACATGCACACTGTCTGAACTGGGTGTGTGTGGTGTGACGGTGTGCACAAAGCATGTCGGGACTTTTTCTTGTTTCGTCTTTATGTTGTTTTTCATTAAAACTTAAGTAACACACCTGTTTTGAAAATGTAAGGAGCAGAAAGCACAGATATTTATGTTCAAACGTGGGGAGCAAAAGTAAAAAGTTGTCAGAAAAAGAAATACTCATGTACAGATACCTGAAAAATGTACTGAAGTACAGTAACAGTAACAAAGTATTTGTACTTAGTTACTTCTCATTTCTGAAAATGACTGGTAAAATTCCACTTTTTGCCTGGTGAGATCTTGTGAGGGGCACACAGCGCTGAGATCTGAGCACAGAGTAGAGCATAAACAGAAGTAAGAAACACTTATTTATTAGTGTTACAATAAACACCAAGAAATTAGAGTTGATTATAATTATAAATTATAATTGATTACTGAGTGCAATTTGAATTAATATTCAAGAAGCCAATAAGGCTCTCTGATCGCAAACAGGCCAATAAAAACCAGAATAAAAACAAATACTGTACAGACGAAAAACTCTCCAAAACACTGCAGCAGGGACAGGTTTGGTAACGCATTCATACCGACAATTTGTCACCACCCCTCAGCGTCTGATATTGGCGCACAAGGTTCCCTTTAATGGCTGTAACAGACAGAGCCAGAAAACTTTTTTAAAATGAGATTAACGCTGTGTAACGGTCGCAGCTTGGTTCGGTTTAGACACAAAAATACTTGTCTACGATGAGACTATATTTGCTGTTACAGGAACTACGTTACTGAAGTGACTCGTGACATGAAAGTCACATGACAAAACTCCCGTGACACACATAACATTATGTACCTTACAACTTTTAATAACGTTTTGTTTTCACACAGGACATGAACCTCGGTCTCCTGGTGAAAGTCCTGTGTTTGATCCATCCATCAGTGGGGTCAGCGCTTAAAAAGGAACTAACACTAGTAGTAGGAGGAGTTTTTTGAGAAGAATACTTTGTACTTTTACTTCAGTTTTTTTCCAACACCATTACTTTTACATGTAATTGAGTAATATTTTAGTAATGTAACAGTACTAGTACTTGGGTACAGATTTTCAGTACTCTTTCCACCACTGCATGCTTTGCTGACTCTTCCATCCATTCATTGGCAGGATTTTAGCCATTCTGATGACCCCAAATACACCCCCCCCCCACCCCGTGAACATGTCCATCAGTCAGCAAAAGACAGGACTCTATGGTTTTGTAACTGTGCGGATTTCCCATGATTTTATTCAAATGTTAATAATTAATATTGTAATAGTTAATTAGTTGTAGTTGTAGAAGTCATATATCAAGTAAGAATGGGAAATAATTTGTGTCCTCAGTTCCAGAACACTTACTGAGTGATATTAAAAGAACAAGAGATGTATCACAGTGGTAATCATTACTCTGTCCCAACTTTTTTGGAACATGCATTGCTACAATCCCAAAGTTTGGACTCGGGGATTAGAGGTGTAACAACAGTTAAAAGTAACAGTGGAAAAAAGAAGAAGGGAGGGAAGTGGAGACGAATGTGCAAACAAAGGTTCTTTTTATAATTACTTCAAATAAGTAAAGCAAATATTTACCGCAATAAATGTTAACTTTAAATACTAAAGACAACAAGGGGATTCCACATGACACTAAAGACAACCAGCATCTTTGCCAACCAGGGAGGCTAGCAAGACATGCTAACAAACACTAAACACTGAATGCTAACAATGAACATTCTAGCCTGCCAGCACAGGACTTGAATGGCCCACTGGGTCTGTTCTGCTGCAGACAGTTACTGATTTCTGATTGACTGCAGCTGCTGCCAATCACTGCTTCAGCTGCAGGGAGGGGGAGGGACAGTACCTGGGCACAGGAGAGCACAGCAAGCAACACACACTGCCATGTCATATTGTATAAATTAAAAAAGAAAACACGATAAAGTGCATAAGTTTGGACAAAATATTTTCTTTTCTATTATATTCAATTAAATATAGGTTGAAAAGGATTTGCATTATGTTTTTACTGAAGTTTTACACGACTTCCCAACTTTTTTTAAAACTGGGGTCTGTAGGTTGCCAGGTTTGCATGCATTGCGCAAGAAATCGCCCAATCATGTTCCGAAAACAAAACAGATTCTCATATCTAGAAAAATGCAAATATTTAAGTCAAGTCTCAAGACATGAATACCACCTCAGAGTCAAGTATTTTATCAGTGTCAGTCAAGGTCCCAAAATTTTGACTTGAGTTTGACTCAAGCTGGGTCATGTGACTTGAGTCCCCCACCTCTGGAATGCACCAGCATTTGTTTGGGGTTCAGTTTGTTTCTGGCTCAAACTTTTCTATTGAGTATACTACTCTGCTGGATGTGGAAACAGGAAATTACAGGTTTACCATATCAGCTTTTTAAGGAGATGATATGTCAGAGTTGTGATTTCAACTTTGCTATCACAGTGTGACTTTCAGACAGGTAATCTAAAGCTAACACACACCTTTCCTCTCTCAGCAAAACCACAAATATTTGAATTTCATGCAAACAGTTTTTGGAAAACTTTTAAAACCTGCATTCAGTTGAAAAAAAAAAAAGAAGACGCTGAAAATAGATAAATGAACAGTGAGATAGCTCGAAACAAACCCAGAACTTGACACAAACTCCACAGAAGTCTGACGGCGGCTGCAGAAATGGATCGAGCACAAATGTTTCATTGAACTGCTCTCTGCTGTTGTGGGGAGCTATTCTGCACCTGAAAACTGATAAGCATAAACCCTCAGCGTGTGTGTGTGTGCGAGGCACAACTCCTGCTGAGCAATTTGTTTCAACAGCTTTTAAAAGACATGCAAGGCTTTTTGGTCAGGCCCTGCGGCGATAATCATTAATGCTCAAACACATTTTCGTTTCAATCGATGTGTTGTCATAGACGAGAAATAATGACCAGCAAAGTGTTGAACATAACTGCTGCACTCAGGATTAGCCCTGCCAACTAGCGGCACTCTGTGAGACACTTTGACACTGGGGAAGAAAAAATATGCTTGTTGTGGATAAACAGCCTGCAAAAAGCTGATATGTGTGAGTCACTTCGACCTGAGAGACACTCGCATCATTTCTGCTGCCTTTTATGCCTTTGTAGTCAACAAACAGAGGCCCAAACAGTTTAGTGTTAGATCTGTCTTTATTATTATGTCAACATCTCACAAATCAATTTTATTCAGACTTGTTTTTTTATACATTCAATAAAGATAAAAGCAAAAAAAAAAAGAGAGAAAAAAAGCTGATATCAGTATAAAAAGAAGACTTGAGAATTCTGTTACAAAGACATGGCAGATACTGTAGCTTGTCTTCATCAGACATGTAAACGTGAAATCTCTATCGGCACAAAAAAAACAAACATTCTTGAAAGAATTTCATAAAGCTTTTAAGGCTTCTCTCCTCAAAGTTTAACCGTACTGTGCGTTATTCAAACCATTCTGATTTCTGATCTGACATGTTAGCCTCACTCTATGTTGTGATGAAATGTTGTTTTTTTTTTAACTTTAACTTTTTGGTGTGTTTTCTTTGCATAAATCATCAGTAAATTAATGAGAAAATTACTTTATGGACACAAGACCTGAACTTGTTTTCAGTCACAGGCGGCCATATTAATTGAAAATTTGATCATTTACTTGCGAGGATCAGACTACACATGATTTTAGTCTTCAAGTCTCAAAGCTGCACAGCATTCCTGTCCAAAAAACAGTTAACAGACAAAAAAATCTTAAAGGGACAGTTCACCTCAGAATTAAAAATGCATTTTCCCCCCCTTGGCCTGTAGTGCTGTTTATCCATCGAGTCTTTCTTGATGTGAGCTGCAGAGTTCTGAAGGAGTTGAAGGAACTACTTTCATCCTAGAAGAAAAGAAAGTAGTTCTGATAGATTCTACTGTAGAAGGAAAGTAGTTTCTCTATCTTATCGTGAGCAACAAGGTCATGACTTTTGAACAGAGACACTGGTTTTGAATTTTTCAAATGCATTTTCTGGTGCTTTGAGCACCACAAGGCCAGTGCTGTTTAGTCCCATTATATTGGAGAGAGGTCAGACATCTCTATGAGCGATATCTTCAAAACGCTGCAACCTATCTAGACGGATAAATAGCAATACAGGCCAGCAGAAAAATATGTGTTTCTGATTTTGGGGTGAACTGTCCCTTTAACTCCAACCTGATCTCAATTACCCCTTTTCCACCACCATGGAACTGGTTCCGTTCTGGTTTGTGCACCTAATTTTGAACCATTCGGAGCATTTTGATATAAATTTACTTTGGAACCCAAGTGTTTTTCCCGGCTGGAACTACAAAAAATATCAGGTTGTTTTTTCCCTGAGGGATGAACAGAAGTGGGTGTGTCCTATTCTCTCAGCTCAGTGTGTGTTGTGCAACTTTATCTGTGGATGACGCATGCTTGATTACAATGTATCTGCTAAAAACTGGTAGAAACAAGGCTGGTTCACTAGTTAGCACCAAGGATGTCTGAGAATCTTGATGGACCTGGTTCGAGAACCAAAGCTTATTTGTTGGAAAAGGGGTAAATGTGTGAGGGGACCTTGAGTGAAGACGGTTTGCCATCTTTCAAACTCAATCTTGGAACGCAACTGAGCTCCTTAGAAGTAGTTTGGTTAAGATTCGGGGGTAAAACCGGTGCTGAAACACTGTAATGTGGTTAAGGCTTGGAAGGTTATGATGAGTCACATGGTTCCATGACACTGCTATTACTGATGCATCATTAGGTTTGGTTTCTGTGATGGTGATGGGTGAGAACTTATGATGATGCCACACCTTAGTGTTCAGCATCCTTTCACAGAGACATCCCCCGAAGCTGGACACAGCAGTGTCACTATGTCATCTACACAGAGAACAGTTAGTGTTTCTATGAAAAATAACCTGGCACACAACAGCAGAGTGGAGTCAGAAGAGTCTTTGTAACTTTTGGCAATGCACACAGTGGTGTGTAAACACTGGTATGTGGATATTTGGATCACAGTGTTGGTTTTAGTGATGATCGATCATCACTGGAATGGTGAGACTGGGATTAACCTCTTTGGCCAGACAGGAAGAAGAAGAGACAGGGAGACAGACAGAGTCTACTTTTCGTACATGATGCGTGTTTGCATAAGTGGACATTGGTTCAAAGTCTGTACTTTGGATGTGTTGGACAGACAGAAGGTGTGCTTTGTGTTGTTTGGAAAGAGAAGGCCATGTCCACACTTTAAGAGGTGTCTTCTCCAGCTGTCTGCTCGCTGGGCTCTTCTCTTTGAGACAGAAGGAAGGACTCCCACACAGCCAGGCACTGAAAGAGAACACACCATTGACATTGGCTTTAAAGTTCAAGTCCTCAATATGCTTTAGATAAAGTGCTTGTTTGTTGCTCGAAAACCACTTTCTAATGACAGTGAGAATCCTGACAAACACACCCACTACATAGCGACTGATCAGGACTTTTGCCCTAAACATCTTCTGACGACATATTGTACAACCAGAAAGGTCCGTACATTATCACACTCTCCTCAAATTATTTTTTGATTCCGTTTGAATCGTCCCACGAATTAAACATATGTTGTCGATTTAAAACAGAATTTTCTAAGTGAAGAAAGTCTTGGACAAGAAAGGTTTCTCACAGTTTAATTTAGTTTAATGTGAACTTCATCTCTTGTCTCGCACAAAATACGTCATCAGCATCAACATTGCTGCCTCTCATAAGCTAGCTTTACTGGCTTAACATTAGTTTTTGGAGGGAGAAAATCATGACGTCGGAGTCTGATGCTTCAACAGTTTTACAACAAACTGTGACTGTATTGACTTGAAAAGTTATCTTTTAAATTGACAAACATCATATGCATGATTCATGGCAAAATTCTAACGGGATCAAAAAATCTTGCCATAGACTTCAGCTCATATTTTCTCTGAAGTTAAGTCCAGTGGTGGTGGGACTTCAGATCTTTATTTCTCTAAACCAATAATTGTCTTGGGTGGTACTGAACCCAGGATGCTGTGACTGCGCCTCTGGAAAAATAGTGTTGGAGGTGAACTTGTTTTAGCGTGAGGGGGCGAGCCCTGGCATTAATATGTCTAAATCGCCACAAAAGAAAAGGTAACAGCTGCTACCTTCTTTATGTTCGTACCAGGTACTAATTTGTTATTTTCAGCCAGTAGGCTGCAGCTCAGAGGCAGTAGTTGTTACCAGAGGCCTCTGAAAACACAGACAGCCAGCTGAAACAAGCGTCCAATGGCAGACTTATACCCACAGTGTACATGTGGTGAGTCAGACTAAGACCTATTTGGTTTGAGGCCTTCTGAGACCTTTAC
Source organism: Lutjanus campechanus (assembly GCA_027495735.1). Classification (NCBI taxonomy): domain Eukaryota; kingdom Metazoa; phylum Chordata; class Actinopteri; order Lutjaniformes; family Lutjanidae; genus Lutjanus; species Lutjanus campechanus. The sequence continues at coordinate 10,786 of JAJHUR010101131.1, read as the reverse complement.
ACTCATCAAGGAGAAAAAGCCTTTGAAACCCGAGCAGCACCCATATCAGCTGAAAACAGCAACACTGTCTTAAAGGGTAACTTTGGTATTTTTCAGCCTGAGGCCTCATTACAGACAAATGTCCTAACTGTTTGTGCTATCTTAACCAAAGTTTTCCAAGACAGGAAAACGCCTGTCTTCATATTACAGAAGCAGTTCCTAAACTCATGACTGTGTCCTATGCTATCTAGACCACATATCTTAACCCTCGACATCCCATAGACCCTTTTACAGCTGATGTGCATTTAAGCAATGGAAGAAGCGATCTCCCCCAATCATCCAGATGAGTTATCAAGCTGCAAAAGGTCGAATTACACATTTTACCAACACCAAAAACACCAAAAATATCTGGTTGTTGCATAGACAATATGTCAGAATGAATATTCCATTGGTCAACTCAAGCTGTACAGAATTCTGACTGGAAGCCCAAACATTTCAGAGCAACCAGCATCATCTATGGCTGCATTCTGTGAAACGTGTTGACTGGACTGACGACGCAATCAAAACTGCTCATATTTTCTGTGCCATGTTGTGGTCCGCCATACTTCTGTTGCCAAACTACACACGCAGCTTGCTCGTTGTTAACAAACTATAAAAGGGTTTATAGTGTCTCAGAGCGCCTGTCCTATATTTCACTACAGCACCTAGGAGCACCTGTCATTTTAATCATCCACAGTGTGTTAAAATACAAAAAACAATCCTGAGATTTGTGCTGTAGATGCTTTAAAGTGATATTCCACTTTGTGAGAAATGTCAACTGTAGCATGTAGCCGGTAGGATGTAAACATGGCGTCGATCTCGCGAGACTTCTGCACGTGCATCCATTAAGATATGAAGTCTCGCAAGATCGACGCCATGTTTACATCCTACCGGCTACATGCTACAGTTGACATTTCTGCTAAAAACATGGCGTAAATGGCGTCTTTTGCGGTTAATTTTTAATGTCGCGG
>JAJHUR010101130.1:0-15685 GCA_027495735.1 Lutjanus campechanus | reverse complement strand
GGAAAAGAGACAGCACACACACACACACACACACACACACACACACACACACACACCAGGAACTCAACACAGCACATCTCACCTCTAAAATTAGGCAAAAGCATACAAAACTCCGATATTTCAGTTAAACAACTAGCATAAAGCACCACAAACTACAAAGTGTAATAAATCACCACTTACGCTGCCCTGCTGTTCAGTCTTTCCCTCAGCGTGGTGGAGAGATGACACACTAAACACGTGCTAACAGTCTTCAAAAATCAATCATGAATACAGAATCATCACCCATCAGCCTTGCTCAGAAAACTTCATCATCACCTCATCTGCTGGCGCCGTTGACTATTTTTGTGTTAAATTAATGTTTACAGGGATATTTTCCTCCATACAGACAAAGATACACACCTTAGTGGTCCAATGTTTCAGGGTTTACTTTCAGTTTTGTGTGTCTAAAGTCTCCTTGGAACATGGGATGTTTGACTGTGAAATGTGTTATAACTTAGTCACTGTCTCTGAGTGATGAAAATTAATGCAAACATTTCCGTGTTCTATATATGATAATATTGTGTTTCATGCCTAGGTGTCAGAGTAGCTGGGTACAGGTCTACTCGGTGCTCTGGAAGAGTTGAAGTCTTTCACAACAACACCTGGGGAACAGTCTGTGATGATGAGTGGGACATGAGTGATGCTGAGGTTGTGTGCAGACAGTTGGACTGTGGTACAGCACTGAGAGCCCCTCGATTTGCCCACTTTGGTCAAGGAACTGGACCAATCTGGCTTGATGATGTGTCCTGTTCAGGAAATGAAAGTTTTCTAACTGAGTGTCAGCACAGAGGATTTGGGACACACAACTGTGGACACAGTGAGGACGCTGGTGTGGTGTGTTCAGGTGAGAAAACTTTTCTGTATAATTGAACAGTTCTGTCACATCATTATTGGGGCTCATCATGTCAGACCTGTTCAGATGCAGCAGACTATCTGAAGATAAAAGCTGCAAGATGTCAACTTCAGAGCTCTGACAGTTGTGACAAAGACATGAAAAGTTACTCGTCTTACACAGAGTTATTATTTTCACAAGAAATACCAGTTTTGTTAAGTGCGGCAAATTTAACCTGCTCCACTTGCCTATTGGACATCATACATGTCAAGGTGAGGACAGGAGGGGGAGCGACAGCACCACCTAGGCATTTACAGAGCCCTATGACTCTAAAAGGCCTACAGGTTCTTTTAAAATCAGGAGTAAATATTATTACTCTAAAATTATTTATTACAAGAAAATCATAGTGATTTAAAAAAAACACAGATGATCATTGCCCCTGATTGCTGCTTTGTAATTTGTACTTTTGAATACTTAAGTATTTTTAAAAGCAAATACTCTAGCTCTTTAAACCAAGTAAAATTTTGACTGAGCTGAGTAATATTTGACCAGGAGTATCTATACTTTGACTCAAGTACTGGGGTTGAGTACTTTGTCCACCACTACAGTCTGTGTAAAAGTTTGTACATTACTGTGTATGACTGCCTTTTTTTCTTTAGACATGCAGATCAGATTAGCTGGGTCTGGGTCGACTCAGTGTTCTGGAAGAGTTGAAGTCTATTACAACAACACCTGGGGAACAGTCTGTCATGACAACTGGGACTTAAATGATGCTGAGGTTGTGTGCAGACAGTTGGGTTGTGGTACAACACTGAGCGCCCCTCAGTGGGCCCACTTTGGTGAAGGAACTGGACAAATCTGGCTTGATGATGTGGACTGTTTAGGAAGTGAAAGTTCCCTACTTACGTGTCTTCACAGAGGACTTGGGACACACAACTGTAGACACAGTGAGGATGCTGGTGTGGTGTGTTCAGGTGAGAAAAGGTTTGGATAAAGTGAATAAATGTGTCCTTTTCTGTAAAATTGAACAACTCTTTCACCTCGCCATTGTGGCTTGTGATGTCAGAGCTTTTTCCAAAAGCAACACTGGAAAAAGCTCTAACCTCACTCTGCAACATACTGCTACAGAAGTATAACAATTTTGGTGGTATAGAATGGTGTAGTGGTGTCAGTAAGGTGAGAATAAAGATCAAGTTTCCTGAGGAATTCCACCACAGGAAATGCTTTAAAGCACCATGAATATTGTTTCTAAGGTAGGTGATAAAGCACACAGGTTCATTACTGATTAAGAGGTTGAGACGTGTTATCACAATTAAAGCAGAAGTTTTATTTATAAGCATAATAATCAAAGCAAGAGGCAGAGGCTGGAGCTGCTGGAAGGAAGAAAAAGGTTAATAAACAAGAAATAAAAAATGAAGGTAGTGGAGAAAATTATTATACAGTTTATGCTAAAAAAAAAAAAAAAGGCCTCAGTACAAATTCTAAAAAAGTGAGGAACAAAACTAGGACCCTGAGCAGAGGCCACTTGTTGAGAGGCAGGCTACACAGAGGAGTGCCTAGGGATGCTACCACTACTCACCACAATTGGGCACAGCAAACACAGCATTCCTCAAACAAAAATAGTGCAGTCTATGGTGTCCCAGTGCAACTACCCACATGCAAAAGTGAAGGGACCTCTCAACAGGTGCCTAGCCTCTCACCAGTATGGCTCTCCACTCCTGGAATAAAGAATCTCACACAAAATCAAGAAAGCAAACAAGGAGGACCTGAAACAGGGGAAACCACAATTATGCTGAGCTCCCCATACTATATATTAAGACTTTTGATGAGGTAACTTACTCGCCACCTCAGGTGTGGGGCTCTAGTGGATGCAGGTGGGCACAAGGGAAGTCAGACTCTGCACCTGGCCAGCCAACACATCACACTTGCTGAAACAAAACAACTGGAATTGCAATGCAGGTAAAATTGTACCTGAAGAGGTGCTTTTGGCTCATACCTGGTGCAGACAAATGACAGCATTGACAGCAGGGACAGAGAATGAGAGAGGAGGGGGAGAACAAAGCACTTCAGGTGCCATATATTACCTGGCCCTGATGAGGAGGTTGGCCAAGAGAGGAGTCAGGCCCAGGCTGCATTCACTCTACACAGATGTTCTCTTGCACTCCTGTGTTCTCGCCGCCCTAAATACACTGTAATATAATCTGAAATGTAAGTGACAAAGCTTGTTAAATGTTTTATCTCCTGTGAAAAATTGTATGTTACTCACGATCTGTGTGAGAGATGAAAAGTGTGTAAAATTAATGCTTTTTTTTTTTTTTTGTATTCTATATAGAAATGGTATATTTTGATCCAGGCCTGCGTGTCAGATTAGCTGGGTACAGCTCTAATCGCTGCTCTGGAAGAGTTGAAATCTATCACAACAACATCTGGGGAACAGTCTGTGATGAAAACTGGGACTTAAATGATGCTGAGGTTGTGTGCACACAGTTGGGCTGTGGTTCAGCACTGAGTGCCCCTCGATATGGCCACTTTGGTGAAGGAACTGGACAAATCTGGCTTGATGATGTGACCTGTTCAGGGAATGAAAGTTCTCTAACTGAGTGTCAGCATGGGGGATTTGGGACACGCAGGTGTTCACACATTATGGATGTTTCTGTGAAGTGTTCAGGTGAGAAAACTTTTGGATAAAGTATTTTTCCTTTTCCGTGTAATTTAACCATTCTGTCAGATAAAGAATCTGGTAACCTCAGCCTGCACATCTTAGTCAAGGTCTGCAGAAGTGATGAAAATTATGTACGTTTAATTTGAATTAATTTTGCCAAACGTGTCTTTTAAAGTCACTTGTTGTCATATACAAATGAGACACAGAACATGTTCTATCCAGCAAAGATTTATTTGTCTTCTATAGGTCTTAAGGTCAGATTAGCTGGGTCTGGGTCTACTCAGTGTTCTGGAAGAGTTGAAGTCTATAACCACAACACCTGGGGAACAGTCTGTGATGACAACTGGGACTTAAATGATGCTGAGGTTGTGTGCAGACAGTTGCGCTGTGGTACAGCACTGAATGCAACTCAGTCGGCCCACTTTGGTGAAGGAACTGGGCCAATCTGGCTTTATGGTGTGTCCTGTTCAGGAAGTGAAAGTTCTCTAACTAAGTGTCAGCACAGAGGATTTGGGACAGACAAGTGTTCACACAGGATGGACGCTGGTGTGGTGTGTTCAGGTGAGAAAACCTTTCTGTATAACTTACAGCTCTGTCATGTCATCATTGTGGTTTGTGACGTCAGAGGTTTTAGAATTAAAGAGAGCAGAACAACACGTGAAATGTTACATACATTATAAATTGAACTGTGACGCAAGTTAAGAAGTGAATGTGTTATATATTACGCAGTCTGTGTGAGTCTTGAAAAGTATGTGTAATGATAACTTTTGTCAAATGTGTCTTACAAAATTGATATCTGATACAACAAATGACCAAAAAAAAAAAAAAAAACCTTCCCCGAAACATGTTCTACCCTGCAATGATTTGTCTTCTGTGTCATGAGAATAGATGTGCCGATCAGATTAGCTGGGCCTGGGTCTACTCGCTGCTCTGGAAGAGTGGAAGTCTATTACAACAACACCTGGGGAACAGTCTGTGATGACAGCTGGGACTTCAATGATGCTTCAGTGGTGTGCAGGCAGTTGGACTGTGGTGATGCACTGAGAGCACCTCGGTCGGCCCACTTTGGTAAAGGAACTGGACCAATCTGGCTTGATTCTGTGGCCTGTGACCGTGGTGGAAGTTCTCTAACTGAGTGTTGGCACAGAGGATTTGGGACACACAACTGTGACCACAGTGAGGATGCTGGTGTGGTTTGTTCAGGTGAGAAGTTTTCTGTATAATTTACAGCTCTGTCATGGTGTCATTGTTGCTTCTGATGTTCGAGCTGTCCAGATGCAGAACTGGAAAAGAGCTGTAACCTCACTCTGCAGTATGATGTTAGAATTAAAGAGCAGAAAAGGTAGTATGTAATAAAATAAAATAATAATACTTAATAATAATGATAATAATAATAATAATAATAATAATAATAATAATAATGTGTGTTTGTTTTCTGTGTCTGTGAGTATAGGTCATCCGATCAGATTAGCTGGGCCTGGGTCTACTGGGTGCTCTGGGACAGTTGAAATCTTTTACAACTACCAGTGGGGAACAGTCTGTGATCACAACTGGGACTTAAATGATGCTGAGGTTGTGTGCAGAGAATTGGGCTGTGGTACAGCACTGAATGCAACTCAGTCAGCTCACTTTGGTGAAGGAAGAGGACAAATCTGGCTTGATGATGTGGACTGTTCAGGAAGTGAAAGGTCTCTAACTGAGTGTCAGCACAGAGGAGTTGGGACACACAACTGTTCACACAGTGAGGACGCTGGTGTGGTGTGTTCAGGTGAGGAAACTTTTCTGTATAATTGAACAGCTCTGTCACATCATGCTCAGATGCAGCAGACTTGATTGCCAAGTTCTAGTTTAAAAGTCCCTGTGGAGTTTCCCAACTTGAAAGGATGAAGACCTCAACTCGGAGTTGACTGAAATTCACTCAAATGATGAAACAGTTTTTCCTTTTTTTAAAAATATCCTTATTTGAAGATGTAGTGTTTTCATTCACTTAGTCCATTAGCCATTTAGTCATTTAGATACAAATCTTTAACAGATCACAAAACACAAATGATTCACACATGATTTGCAATCATGTAATATTACGAGTGCAACCAACTGCAAAGAATAAGTAAACAAATGAATAGACAAAGTAATTGAAGTAATTGTATTTTATAACACATCATTTTAAATACTTAACATTTTAGAACAGACTTATTTATATTCACTTCATATTTATTTAAATTAATCAAATTAAATGATACAGTGTTTTTAAATTATGCAGGCATGTGGCATACACAAGCTTTGTAAATTGTGCAGTTTTGTAAATATGAAAAATATCTTTTATTAACATGAACTCTTTAAATATGAAATATTTTAATTGAAATGTTTTTAAATACCCAATCATGACAATCCCCAAAACCACAATACAATTACCTTTGAGTATTTTAACCATTTCACTTTATTAATGTGTAATCAAAAGTGAAGGACTTTAAATGCATTTCATATCATTCTTAACCCACTTTATTCACAGACAACATATTTAACTTTCAAGCATTTAGAAAGGTAGGTAAACTAGCCACATACTATTCAAGGGTTAACAGCTGAGACATGTGTTGCCAAGTGACCAACCCCGTGGCTAAGCTAATGACTGCCAACATCGGCACCGAGCAACAAACAGTCCATGACTTCAAGTCCTGCTGTCTTACCTTAATTAAGGGGCACTGCATCAAAACATGTTTAATGGACTCCAGGATTCCACAGGATTCACAGTTTCTATTTCTGTGTTCCCAAGCAGCATCCTCCCACTTGCGAGTCCGCAGTGCCCCAGTCTTAGCCTTGCCCACTTGATATACTCCCTCCGGCTCAGGTTCACTCTGTCCCAAGGTTTGACTGATGGCTGGATGCTATATAGGTGTCTTCCTCTGCTATTGTTGTTCTCCCACTCTTTCTGCCATTGACGGTTTATTTTGTCCTGCTGTTTTGTGATGCTCCTGCACTCAGCTCTACCAAAAGCCACCTGTACATCAATAGGCCTGGATGTACTGCTGTGGCTGGCCTGTACCACTACACTCACTGTCTCTGGAACGTTTGCTCCCCTTCCTACTTTCACATAATGGTATCATCCTAGTCTGTCCTCGCATGTGATTGGCCGCATGGTAAGCCTATCAAAATAAAGTCCCACCCCTGCCTGCATGGATTTTCAGCAGAGCTGAGCAGAAGCGGCTGAAGATTCAGCTCTCCTCAACAGGAGTTGGCTCTTTTCGTTCACTACAAAAAAAAAAGATTTGTTCGCGAATGACACATCACTACTCTTGATCCATCAGTGAAAATGCTTATGTGGCTTCCCCAACTAGTACTAAGGTGTTCCTGTAATAGGTAGTGGCATTTCCCAATTCCCTGTTCTGTATTGCCTTTTTAATTGTCAGATCTACATCAGCCTTGTCCACAGCGATCGGGGAATAGGCGGGCAGAACACTGAAGGCCCTACGCTTATATTACTGAGTCTCAGCTCTTCTGCGTATACCCTTGCAGAACTTAAGCCAATAATTTAAGGCAAGTTTTGCACGTCTCATTCTCAGTGGAGCCTCCCCTGCCTCCACCAGCAGCACCGGGATTGGGGTTGTCCGGAATGCCCCTATACACAACCTCAAAGTCATGGTCTGGACAACATCAAGCTTGGCCAGCGTTGATTTGGCCACTGAGCCATATGCTAGGCACCCATAGTCTAAAACTGCTCTTATCAAAGACTTATAGATCATCAGCATTATTCTCATATCAGGAGCAACCTGACAGGCAAAGCATAATATTGATGGCCTCACATTTACCTACCGTCTTCTCAACATACGCTCTATATGTCAACTTTTCATCCAGCAATACACCTAAAAACTTAAAGAGGACATATTATGCTCATTTTCAGGCCGTTGTACTGAGTCTTGGACTCTTATAGAGCAGCTACATGCTCTGTGCAGGAGTAAACTTTATTACTCTACTCTTTAGAAAATGACAAGTTTTGAAGTACAGCCGTATGTGTTGGATCCCGAATCTGATCCGGAGTTAAAAACTGGACAGCCTGAAGTTTCTCCAGAACAGAGGTTACTTCATGACGTCTCTGAATGGTAGGATTGGATATTAGATTAGTAATATTGGAATAGTCACTGCATGCTTCCACTCAGCAGGGAGATGCCCTTGGTCCCACACTATATTTATCAAAGCTAGCATCTCCTCCAGAGCCAGATCATCCATATGCTTAAAGAGTTCATACCCCAGGCCATCCCTCCCAGGAAAAGTGTTACGGCCTTGCCCTATTGCACCCTTTCTTGTATGGAGAAAAATACATTGATCCCATCACTGTTATCTGCATGTATCTCAAGCTTGTGCCCATCCAACTCAAGCATTTTCCTCCTCCTTAGCATTCTGCTGCCCCCAGATTGCTGGTGCTGCGCACCCTCTGAAAGGTCCTAACAGGTCAGCTTTCCTCTGTTGCTTACAACCTCTGAATTACCCTCCATCAGGACAGGAACAGACAGACTCCTATTAATCCCAGCCATTCTGTGAATCATATTCCAAACTTGCTTAACAGTAATTTCTGTACCTACGATGCCACAAAACTTTCCCTCTTAGTCCCTTTAATAACCTTCCTGGCTTCTGGCCGCAGCCTCTTATATTCAATAGCACACAACTAGCAGGGGCTTCTCCTAAGCTGTCTATACGCTCTATTGTTAGCCCGCACTGCGTCATTACACGCCTTATTCCACCATGGTACTATTTTCCTCTCTTTCCTGCTCCCTTTATTTGAGATCGATTTTTCCTCCGCCCTTCTCACTACAGAGCAGAAAGACTCCCTCCATTCCTCTACACTATCATCACCTCTGACATCTCCCAAGTCTGTCGAGAGCACCTTTCGGAACTTGTCCCAGTCCGCTTTATGCAGGTTAAGCCCCCTCACATCACTATCCCTCTCCACAAAACTCTCCCAAACCAACTTAATATAGGGAAGTGATCACTCCCCATTGTGTACTGATCCACGAGATCCCAATCACCACACCTTGCTAACTCACCTGATGCAAAAGATAGATCTATACATTACACCGTCCCATGACCAACCTGAAATCTTGTTGCCCTTCCATCATTCAGCATGACAAGAGAATATCCAGAAAATCTTCTAATAGTGCACCATTCTTATTTCTGCCTAAACTGCCCCATAGAAGATTATGAGGAGGGTTGAGCTGGATACTCGTTTCAGACAAGTATCCGGTACGGATAAAGCATTTTTGACGATTACGAGCATAATACGAGTAAAACCCGTCAATATCCGTGCTCGTTCTGAAGGAAAATCCTCATTGGGTAACTGATTCTTCATGCTCTGTGATTGGCCAGTCACACACAGCACCTGCCCCTCCCCCTACACACAGACACACACACACACACACACACACACACAGAGACTGATGTCTCTGAGCTTGGCTTATCTCTAGCTCATGTTTCTCTCTTCAGTACTTCTGGTTTCCTTCAGTTTGCCTCTATTTCGGTTTGTATGGCATGTAAAGTTACTTGGTGAACTTGTTTCGTAATGTACGCGGTGCATTTGACAAGACAGACCTGAAAACGGCTCGTGTCGTGTCGGTCACTGCCTCCACTCCAGTCGTTTTTTTTTTTTTTTTTTTTACCGTCTGCTTGCTCTTAGTTTGGCTGGTGATATAAAGTCAGTTGGAAAACTTTGCTCGCACTGAACGCGGTGCTTTTGAGAAGAATACAGTGAACAAGGCTGACATATTATTTCCCTGTTTGCCATCACTGGATGTTTGCATGAATCACCAAGTTCACACCATAGACTGTATATAGAAGTGGACGGAGCCTTCGTGATGTCACCCATCGGTTTCTGAACACCCGTTTTGAAGCCTCAAGTTTCAGATTTGGCCAGCGCAATTTTCACAGTTTTGAAACCGGAGGTGAATATGATTGGTTGAGAGTAGGTGGAGTAGGGCGGGACCATAGATGATATAGTCTATGGGAGCGAGTGAGTGGCACTACCATAGGGCACCACACCTGTCAATCACGAAGCCACGCCCCTAATTATACAGAACTTTAAGCCTTAATATAAAATCAACAAATGGCTTGCATGAAAATTCAAGTCTGGGTCAGTGAACATGGTGGGGGATATTAGCTATTAAGACCAAAATCGTTTTTCGATACGGCCTATAAATATGTTTATTTCAGCTGTAAAGTTCGGCATTTTAGAATGGGTGTCAATGGGACAGGGCTTCTTTTTGCAGCCAGCTCGCTCGCCCCCTGCTGGATTTCGGTGAGAATACAGCATTACTGCACTTCCGCATTGGCTTCATTTTTCAGATCCGGAAGCTTTGTCCACTTCTATATACAGTCTATGGTTCACACACATCATTAAAAAATAAACAGTCTTACAGACCACTTACACGCACACACATATAGCTGACCACACAAAGTAGCCTATATTATTTTTAATGTATATGGCTGCATGCCTTATCTGACACTTTATCACTGCAGTTCATAAAAATAAATATAATATTATAAATATTACAAATTAAGCTTTATATACTGTATGTAGGCGTTTTACGGGCTTTGAATAGATATTTTAACTGTTACATAGCGCACGCATGCACACACACGCACCTTAAACAACTTGTTTAACTTTGTGTGAAAAAAAAATGCCAAGAACGTTAGGTAGTAAAAATAAATAACTGAAAAACATCCCAGTTTGATCATAGCTTAAATTAAAATTAAAGCTGCAAGCAGTGTTGAACGGGCCCTCGCGACCCCTGCGCAACTCGGGCTGCTTGCGGCCATGGCCTTGTGGCCTGATTCGTACCAGTCAAAGAAGCTCTGAATTTTTACATGTCCCTTCCTGTCTCCACTAGGTGGCACAATGAGTCTAACTCCTGAGTGTCATGTAGATGTGTTCAGGTCCGGGCTTTTATCATACATGTGAAGTTTGGAGCAGATTTGACCATTAAGTCCCATGTTATAACAATTTCGTGTTTCACGGTGAGACATCAAAAGTTGATGGCATGCCACACCCACACCGCTCAACGCTGACCAATTCTTTTAATAACTTTTAATCACAAACTAGTCTATATGGTACACACCAATTTTGAAGTCAATCTGATCAGTTGTGGAGGCGGAGTTTATTTAGCCACGCCCACTTCTGAAATTAATATTGTGGAATGAAGTTGATGGGGTCAACTATGTGGCATCAGTACATGTTAAAGTAAAAACAGATAATTTCCTGTTACCACTGGGGGGTGCTATGAGTTAGGTGGAAAGTCAATACATGGCTACGTTCAGGGCAGAGCCCTCATCATGTCCAGCAAGTTTGAAGCTGTTATGATGAAGTATGTGGGCATGACAACCGTACAAAGCGAGACAGCCCGCTCAAAAACAGTAGACAAAGTTTGTCGAGCCCTAGCAGCCATGCTCTTTGACCTACAGAAATTCTTTGAACAACTTTTGATTAGCATGGGGTCATGATGATGTGTACCAAATTTGAAGACGATTGGATGAAATCCCTAGGACGGGTTCGTTCAAATGCAAGTAGTGGAAATTGCAGAAAAAGTCCAAAATCTTGCACTTTTTCAACGCTTCAAATCAAAATGGCCAACTTCCTGTTGACATTTCACCATGACCTTTAGAGACTTTTTTGTGCGTCTTGGCATGATAAATATGTGTACCAAATTTCGTGAGCCTATGACAAATAAACCCCAATGCGGAGAGTCTTTTGAAAGTTTGTAGGGGGCGCTATTTCCCCATTTCGCGTTGACCATGTGCGCGCCTCCCTAAATATTGAATTACGGATCCGGCTGGATGACTTTGCAAAGTTTCGTGAATTTTTGAGCATGGGAAAGGGGCGAAATTGGGGTTTGAAAACCGCAAAGAATAATAAACAATAAACAGCGCGATTTCAAGAGGGTCCTCGTCAGACAACGTTGTCGTCGCTCGGGCCCTAAAAATAAAATAAAAGAAAAATTATAAAAGAAAGTTGAGTATGACAACTCTTGTTCATGCATACTTAGTAGTTCATCATTTCCTACTGCATGTGGCATATTCATTCATGCACTTAAAAATTCATGTTCTTTATATATATATATATATATATATATATATATATATATATATAAAAAAAACCTGTTCTGTTAATAGTTCCTTTACTATTGTGATCAAAAACATTGAATCTCAATTCTGAGGCTGTTCTGTTATTCATTCATACACTTAAGAATATTCATGTTCTGAGTTCATTAAAAACTTGTTCTGCTAATAGTTCTCTTACTTTTGTGATCAAAAACATTGATTTGAATCTCAATTTTGAGGCTGTTCTGTAAATAGTTTTGAAATAAACAATAAATATAGCAACTTCTGATCAACTTCTGAGCAACAGTCCAACTACCCAATACTCCGACTGCCCAATTCCCCGACTACCCATTTCTCCGACCACATATTTCTATATTTTTGCGTCCATTAGTCCGACCTCCCAATCACACACTCCGACACCACTTGTTGACACACACACACACACACACACACACACACACACCGTGAAGGCATGATGGATAAAGCGTTGTCCACTGTGCTGAAACAACGTCTGATCAATACACCGTACGTCGCATTTAGAAATCAGACAAGCACTTATGATCTCACTCCACTATTATGGTCCTTTCCCACTAGTTCTACTTGGTTTTTATTTATTTAAGATGTTTTTTTCTTTTTCTTTTTTTTGCTTTCTAGCACACTCTAGAGACCTCCAACAAGAAACCTGCTAAGTTTAAAAAACACACTGGCAGCAGTGCACACTGATCTACTGACACTTGTTTTTCTGTCACCTGAGTTAACAGGCAGATTAAATACAATTATGCTTCTTTCTACTCCCTTTCATTCAGATTCGGGAGTTTTTGTTTTTATTGTAGCCTATTTCAATGCAAAATAATTTTTCTGACTGATTTATTGTCTGTTATTGCTCGCTTTCAGAGAAAGTCCTTCTTTCCCCTCTCTCAGTCCGTATCTTGGCTGTGATTGGCTGCTACCTTGGCCAGGTCTCTCTTGTAAAAGAGATTTTGAATCTCAATGGGACTTCCTGGTTAAATAAAGGTAAAATAAATAAAAAAATCTTCACCGTCTTCCACTGACGTCACTCCACAGAGCGCACATGGCTACTTTATATGCACAAGTGCTGATTTGCATTGACCATATATGGTTGTGGTTGGTTTGGCCGTGTAGATGCATCGCCTATTCTGTTTAGCCATGGTCGGAATATCGGGCAGTCGGAGTAATGGGTAGTCGGACTTACGGGTTGCTCCCGATTCCTCCAATCCCAAGGACCCTCTCGGCAGCCTGCACCACACTTCATACCACATCTTAATTGTTTTGGCTTTGCTTCACACCACACAGCACTTCAACAATAAATACCAGTAAATTAACCCTACTCACCATCACAGAATCATCAGTTCCACAGTTTACAATAGAGGGGCCTCCTCCTTCTCTGCTCCTCACTTCAATTTCCTCACCACACTCTGCTACCTGCTTGACAGCCTCAGCATAAGACACACTATTTAATTCCCTATATCACTGCACTCTCACTGCCTGCTTGTACTGCTCACACGACTTCCAGCAATGTGCCCTCCACCACATGTACCACATTTAACCACCTTCTTCATACAATCAGAGATCTTGTGCTCACCCCCACACTTTCCACACCTCCTAATTCCTCAACATGCCTCTGGCAAAACACCTCAGAGGCAGCCTCCTATATGGATGAACTTTAAAGGACAAGCACCCTAAGAATACTCGTCCAGGGTATTCTTTTCCTCCTGAAAAGTTAACACCACAACTGTAGAGTCACGCTTAGCTCCATCCCGAAAAACTCTTAGTCGAAAGGCCTCAGACACCTACACACCATCAATGCCCTTGACCAATTCCACTCTGGATATTTCAAGTGAAACCCCATAGGTCCCCCCTTTCAAACCAGCCTTTCCACCAGGACAAATCCTTCCCCCCGCTTCTTCCCTATCGCCTCCAGGGCAGCAGCTTTGGCCAACTGAGCAGCAGACTTAGAAAACACAATTAACTTACCATCTGCCAAAATCCTAGCGTTTAGAATTTCTTCCACCTTCAGTTCCTTCAGTGCCCTAGCAAGCTGAATCCTGCCTGCCTTCCCTTCAACTTAAAGATCACTTTAAACTCCTCTGCCAGGCCTCATTACCTTATCCTCTCTTCTTCTGACTCCTGTGATGAACTAGTTTTGCCTCTCTTCTTCCTGCTTTTCCCCCTGACACTTTCCCACCCACCTCCACCTTCATCATCTGTTTGTATAGCAAGAGCAACAGCTTAGGATTTTCTTTGTTTGCAGGACTTGCTACACAGTCTATGGTGAATTTAACAAATTGCTGCACTCTGGGCACATGTCAACTCCCCGGCCTCGTGGCGTCTCAATGGGACTGTTACTCTTTCCTTCCGTGCTGAGGCTGTGCGGGTTTAAGGGTTTGGGTTGCACATGGGCAATCGTGTGGTTGTTACTCCTTGAATGCTATGTTGTTCATGTGAAAGCAGTCTCTAATCCTTATTTACTTTCCTTTATTTGTCAGCTCATTCCTTTTGATTGGCGCTTTATTTTTCAACTTTGACTTGACATTGATTTTAAGATATAAGCTGCAAGATGTCAACTTAGAGCTCTGACAGTTGTGAAAAAGACTTTCAGAAGAAATATCAGTTTTGTTAACTGTAACAAAATTACCTGCTCCAAGCTAACTTTGATTTGCCTATTGGGCATCAAACATGTCAAAACAAGACAAGGACAGGAGGGGGAACCTTCTGATGGACTTGTAGTTGTACCTTGTAATAAAAGTACACTTCCCCTGTGTTCTTATCTTGTGAGGCAACTGGATTCACCAGAATAACAGTTCTTATTTTTTAACTATTTATGATTGTTGTAACATTCTGAAATTGTAAAGATTTGTAGCCTTAAAAACGAACACATTTTTTGTTGTAATATTTCATCAACTAAAATGCGCATCATATGTCTTCAGGCCTTTTCCTCTATGTTGTGGCTACTCTTGAGTCTTCCTAGGCTATCTGCCAAATCCAAACAAAAAAGAGTCACAGAGGGAAATAGAAAATTTAATAGTTAAACTCCAGGCAGATGTTTTTTCTTCTGATAAATGTAGATAAATGGTCTTGGCTACACAGTGATCTCTGTCTTGTTTACGACATATATCTGAAGTTTCACATTGCCATGCTCCTTTATCAGATTATGAAATAATTTCTATACATTTAGTTGGTTCCAAAGAGAATCAGAGTAAACTACGTGGGTCCTGGAAGCTACAAAATAACTTAATTTAACACAAAACCTTTCAGGAGTCTTTTAAACAAATAAACAAAATATATACTGGGACTGTATTGTTGCACAGATTACACAAAGAAAAGAACTGATAGCCACACCCTGCAGCATTCTTTTTAGAATTAAAGAGCAGAATCAAAATAATCTTAATTTGATTTAATTACATTTTGATTTAACTGTTATATACGTGAAGAAGTTTATCAGATGTTTAATCTTGTGTGAAAAGTGTTACTCTTAATCACAGTCTGTGTAAAAGTATGTACATTACTGTAAATGACTGTATGTCTTTTCTTTCACCAGTCATCCAGATCAGATTAGCTGGGTCTGGGTCTACTCGCTGTTCTGGAAGAGTTGAAGGCTATTACAACAACACCTGGGGAACAGTCTGTGATAACTACTGGGACTTGGATGATGCTGATGTTGTGTGCAAACAGTTGGGCTGTGGTATAGCACTGAGTGCCCCTCGGTCAGCCCACTTTGGTGAAGGAACTGGACAAATCTGGCTTGATTATGTGAAATGTTTAGGCAGTGAAAGTTCTCTAAGTGAGTGTGGGCACGGAAGATATGGCATACAAGGGTGTTCACACAGGGAGGATGCTGGTGTGGTGTGTACAGGTGAGAAAACCTTTCTGTATACTTTACAGCTGTGTCATGTCATCACTGTTGTTTGTGACATCAGAGCTGTTCAGATGTAGAACTGGAAGAGAGCTGTTACCTCACCCTGCAGCATGCTGTTAGAATTAAAGAGCAGAAGAACAAATGTGAAATGTTGATTCATACATTATAAATTAAACTGTGACGTAAGTGAAGAAAT
>JAJHUR010101127.1:0-12122 GCA_027495735.1 Lutjanus campechanus | reverse complement strand
CCCAGTATGTATACAGCCTTGAGTTACTTCACTGTCTCTGGCAAAAAGGATTCTGTCTGACCTTACGCTCGTCGGCTTCACCTGAATAGAAAATAGACCAAATGTAGACCAACTGAGAAAACACCTGCAGGGATTATGTCTATTCTGCTGTCCTCCTGCTACATAACCACCCTGCTAATCTCTTTAACTAGATTACTCCAGTGTGGAGCTGCAGTTGGAGGCAGTTGGCTGTTACTTTTACCGAGCAGGGTGAGGTACCTTCATGCCTCAGTTCATTCAAGGCTGACTCATCTGCTGTCATGTTACAGTGTATGTTACATAACTACATGCTTTTATATTTAAATTTCAGCTGTTATACAATATAAAATATATTCAGACCCGTAAACTAATTCCTTCATTCACCACACACCTACACAGTGTTCATTGTTATCTTATTTTGCAAGTGAATCACCTCACACCACATGAATCTGCATGATTATTCATCCTTTTAGTTTTATGTAACAGACAAAATCCCATGCTGGATTTTGAAGTGTAGAGGTGCTCCAATCCCAGACCATTATCTAAATTGACAAATTAACATGTCAGAAGCAAACCATTACCTGTTCCCTGTCCCCCAGCTTTAATATTCACCACATTTTCAGACACTTTTAACTCATATGGCACCAGAACATTGCTTTCACAGCATGTAGCTCAACAGATGTCCTCATGTTTGGTGTCCTGTCCCCGGCTGGAGCTGTCCCTGTAAATATCCCTGTTTTAACTGTGTGTTAAAGAACAATGTTTTTGAGATAAAATACAAAAATGTTTCTAAATATGTAAAATGAAACAAGATGTTGGACCCAAAAATGCAGACAGTGTGAGGCAGAAACAGTTCAAAATGTGTTTTAATAAAGAAACAAAATAGATACTATTATAAATACTAGAGAACTAATCATTTGATCAAGAAAATGATCGACAGATTAATCAATGACGAAAATAATCACTAGCTGCAAACCTAATCCTTTCCACGCATTTGGTGGATGTACTTTGACGGTGCACAGTTGAGGGATTATATTGAATTTTGAATTTTGCTTCTGCTGGCTGCAGAGTTATTCCTCAATACTGGACCAATTTCAAAAATTGTTGTCCCCATTAGTCACTTTGACAAAAGTCAGGGAGCTGGAAAACTGTTATCACAGAAGGGAAGTTGGGTTGATTTTCACTTACATTATTATCACAAATATTAAACACATCACCTTTAATCACTCAGCCAATGTTAAAAATGCCTAAAACTCCTCAAAATAGCAGAACAGTGAACAGTCACAGTGTCTTGACGGGGGAGTTTTTGCTTTGATATTAACAGTTTATTGAACATTTTTCATGTATCAAAAACATGAAGGATGAGTAAGTACATTCAGGAGATTGATTTAATCATGTGTTCAGCATGTTCTGGCCTTATTTTTGTGTTTCAGCTCACAGAATCTAAGTCTGTGTCCAGACAAGTGGGTGTCTCTGAAAGAAGGCCGGACACATTTGGTCTAAAGAGTTCTCACCTGTTGTTCTTTTGCCTCTCTCGTTTCTCTCGTCTTTGAGTCTCTCACCTTTCCCCACGCCTCCTCTTTCTCTCTCCCTTCTTCTTCTCACGTCTATTTCAGCAACACGTAGGTGTGCCGTTCTAATTTAGCTGAGCCTTCATTACCACTCTCTCCAGCTGGAGGGATGACTCACTGACTGCAACACTTCCCGAAGCCACACAAAGCCCACTGAACGCTGTATCCTGTGTCTTAATCACACACTGACAGAGAGAGCTGCTTCTTTTTTCTGAATGTATGACTCATGTATACATGACAGGATGTGATGTCATTTTATACCTATAGAATAAATAAGTGAGAGTAACTTTAACCTTTTAGCAAACAGTTTTGCTTCTTTATTTTCTAAAGATTCTTATTGTCTGACAGAATCATATTTGTTTTCAGCACGTTTGAATTTCAGCCGAGTGAATTTAGGTTCCCGCCTCCTGCTCGTGCTGAAGCCCTCCGAGGCTTGAGGCCCAGCTGCAAAACAGCAAACATTTCATTATTAGAAATGAGAGAATTTACATTTTCCTCTTCATTTATTCAGGGTTTGATTTTCCAACAGCACAGCTCACAGCACGTGAATGCAACATTGTGCAGTATTCTTCTCTCAGATGTCGGAGCTTCCCACCTCACCTGAACGCACCGCCCGGACAGTCTCTGTGCATTACCACACAACAGTAAATTGGCATTGATGTAAAAGCATGTAGATTACATGTTCACTGCGATTGATTATCTTTAAAGTGTTTTGAATGTCTCAACAGTACCAACAGAGAACAAAAAACACGCTTATTAAATATTAAAATGACATGCTGTGGTGTTGCAAAGCTTAGAGGCTGTGTGCAGGTGGAAAACAAAAAAAGCCCACTGCTCTGAAAATACACGCTCTGGAGTTTGAGTTCAGTGACCGCCTGCCAGACTCCAGTAACATGTTGTTCAGTTTAATCATTATAAACATGTACTCCTTCTGAAAGATTATGAATGATTTCTTACAAATCATAAACAGACTGCTGAGCCATTTGGTGAACATTTGGCATCAATGTTGACTCCAATAAACGTGACATATTCACCAAATGAATAAGTGTCTCTTTATGAGTCATAAGAAATCCTTTATAATCTTATAGGAGTAGATGTTTATAACGCCCAAATGGAGCAAAAAAGTTGGAGTCTGGCAGGCAGCGAAAAAGGCAGCCACTTAAATCCAACACCAGGGTAACAGGCTGAACTTGACAGACAACTGACAGTTATTAACAGCTGATCAACTTACAGTGGAGGACTTGGCTTGTTATTGTCCCTGCAGGCAAACTGTCTGAGCTTCAGTCTGAGGAGGAGGGGGCAGGGGTAAACAGCTCACTTAAACCATATATTGTGTATACACTATTTGGACTGCAGTACTCATTTTTGACCACTGGGGAGCTGCAATCTTTCCATTCTCGCACTGCGTTTATGCAGTTTATGGTGATATGGCAGATTTAACATGTAACACGACGTCTTTGAATCCTTAGAGAAATAAAGAAAAGCATCTTCTCAGCGACGGTGGATTTCGTTCACTAAAATTACTCACAAGTAGATTTCATAAGTGTAGCTGGCTAATGTAAGATAATGCTAACTCCTTGCGTCGGCTGAGAAGTCTCCAGCTGACGTTTTAATGTCTCCATCTGACAAGTTTTAAAACCCTGTGAAAGTGTTTATGTTTAGTTAGCTAACAGCTGCGTACATGATATAACATTCAACAGACTGAGGATAAAGCTAGGTTGCATCTCAGCATATGTTGGTCAGATGGTGAATATGGCAGGTATATATGTACAGCGGACATGGAGACGGGTCACCCAGCCAGATCAACCGGACCACGATGGCAGAAGACAGTCGGGATAAGAGCTAAACTAGCCCAGCTCGGATCTGAAAAAGTCAACCCACTTTGATTCTGCATCAGCCCAACAAGTTTGCCTGGAGTTAAAGTTACTGCAGCTAGTAAGCTAGTGTTGGTTAGCTGGATGTGCTAACATTTGCAGCTTATGTCAGAGCAGATGAAGACAGTGTTTAATCCATTCACCAGACTTGTGTTTCACGTTTCTGAGAGACAACAAAAAAGACGTAACCGCCTTTTGAGTATCGTTCTTCTCAGAGCCTCCTGCACACCTTCAACATGCAGAGAAATGGGAAGCTTGACAGCCCTAGTTACAGTTGCTAAGCTACGATTGGACAGTTACTGTTTGGAGGCGGGGCTTGGTGAAGGGTCAATTACTCACGCAGAAGTTTTATTTAAAACAAGTGGTTCTAAGTAACATTAAGATGCTTCCTCCTCCTCCGTCTCCTCCTCCTCCTCCTCCTCATGTTTTCTCCTCAGTCCTCCACATACACAGTGTTAATCCTGTGGCTTGCAAGGAAAACACCCACCTAGTTTGTTACGCAAGAAGAGAGAGGATGAGTGCTGCTTAGCAGCAACAATAGGCCCAGCAGATTAGTGGCACAGCAGTTGGCAGAGGAGACAGTGACGATTACAATGTTGTGGAAGTGATTCAGTCCCTGCGGAGTTTCCACTGTGTTATTATGAGAAGTTACGCTGGGTGAGGAACATATCAGAGACGCACACCTGTCTTCTTCTCTGTCCCTGTAGCCTAAGTCCTTACTCACACACACACACACACACACACAGACACACACACACACACACACACTCAGAGTGAGGGATAGTGAGAGAGAGATTCAGTTGTCAATAGCGACCCCCAGTCTTTCCTATTGATATGCAGGACACACACACAAATACTGTGGTTGTGAATGAGTGACTGACTCTCTCTCTCTCTCTCTCTCTCTCTCTCTCTCTCTCTCACACACACACATATGCACACACACTTTAATTGACTTCAGTGACGTTGGACGTCTGCACCTGCTGAACTCTCACTGACTGATCGAGTGTGTTTATCCATCAGTCCATCATTTTACTGAAACAGAAAATTATATGATTATTATTTATCACTTGCTCACAAAATATCCATCAATGAAACCGTTGTCTCTCCAGCGTGTTCCTACTATACTCAGAATCATGTTGTTTTTCTGTGTCACAACCACAACACTCATGTTCATGTTCATTCATTGTCTGATAATTCTCTGTCCAGACGTTGTTAAATCTCTGTACTTGTACTGTCATAAAACGAGGTTTGAGGTTAATCTGCTATTTGCAGATGCTTCCATGTTCTATATTAGAACCAACTCTCTCATCACTTGGTTATGTAAGAGTTCTGACGTTGGAAGAGTTATGGCGCCCCCATGTGGCCGAGATGTTACTGTCACATTTTACCACCACTCTGTGCTACAGCAGCAAACTTCACCACTGAAAAGTTCCCATGATGACTGCTGATGAAATTCACAGGTAACACAGCAAATGTGAAGTTTTTATTTGTACTTTGGGTAAAACTTTGAAGGGGTGTGCAGAAGATGTCATTGCATGATTGTCATTTAGTGTCATTCAGTCAATTATGTCACTTTTAAAGGGACAGTTCACCCCCAGATGAAAATTCATTCAGTCGTTATCTACTCACCCTCATGACAACTGAGGGTCCAGTTTATTTTGTTAGTCCACAAAACTCTGCTGGAGTTTCACAGGAAAACAGTTTTGCAGAATCTCCCAAACAATGGAAATGAATGGTGACCAGTTTTCAAATGTAAAAAAACATAAAATGCCTCCATACAGCTCGTCTGGTGTAATCCAAGTCTCCTAAAGTTACCACATGGCGTTTGCACATCGTCACACTGCACACGCCCAGTTCAGACAGTGTGCATGTGCACATGAACATGACTCCAGGCTGAGATGAGCAGTATGGAGGCATTTTATGTTTTTATTCTGTTGTTTTTTGTTTTACATTTCGAAACTGGTCACCATTCACTTCCATTGTTTGGGAGATTCTACAACACTGTAGTCTGTGAACTAAAAAACTAAATCCAACCTTCAATCAGCGTGAGGATGAGTAGATAATGACTGTATTTTTTATTTTCTTTTTGTTCCTTTTAGTTACTTTTAGATGATAAATTAACAGGAACATTAATTGGAAATGAACAAATTATCCACCGATTTACATCCACTCGACTTGACTTCATCTTCAATGAAAAGACAAACCACCTTAAAGTAGGTACGTGAACTGGACTCCCTCTGCACAGCCAGTCTCAAGGATCAGATGCTGGTCGGCTGCAGGAACATCTCGGATAAAATTACATAAATTACCGCACACTGAACTGAGTTACTGTGATTTTATTAAGAGCGAGCAACCTATTTTGCTCGTGGCTTCTTCAGGTTTGATCAGGTAGGTAACTCTGTTGTAATGCAAATCCCTGCTGTGCTGCTCATGTGCCGAGTCAAACTGAGAGAAGACAAGCCAGCACATGTGTACGGAAAATAGATGTAATATCTAGTAGCCTCACCACGATTTCCCTGTTTTCTGCTGTTCTTGTTCTTTTTTGGCTTTGGTTTCCATGTCTTCCCTCTTGAAAGTCTGGTCCGGTGGTCTCTGTCTGAAGCTGATCCATCTCACCATGTGGGCCTCTGTTTCTTTATGTTGCTCCCTTTTTCTCTCATGCCTTTGCTCCTTTTCCAGTTGTTAACTCCCGCTGCTTTCCAAGCTCTGACTTTCATACTCGTTCTCCTTCAAAAAGACTCTGCAACGAAAATGGGAACACAGTTATTTTTACATGGATATATTTCTTTTGGCCTGGCCTGAGATGATCTTATGCAAACGTACCTTTAACTTTATCATCTCACCTTGCAGTTGCAGGTGAGATGAACATTTTCCGGATCCATTTGTGTGCTCATTCTCTTGTCGGCTGACTGCAATAGTCCAACCTCTCAAGTTAACTGAAAACTCACAGAAAACCAACATGTCCAGGGAATTTCGTGCAGGTTAAAAGTTAAAGACATTAGTACACTTCATGTTGGATTAGAGTTTGATTAAGTTCACCAGTTAGCATAGAAATGCACATAATGCATCGTTAGTAAATGTGAGCACGGACGGTAAATGTGACTGAGGTCACTGAAACACAAACTGACAAATAATATATATTCATAACAATCTGCCTTTATTTACTTTATTTGTTTTTCATTGGTACAGTTGCTTTAGCTACAGTATGAAGCCGTGTGAATGAAAGCCATGTACTTCACTCCATAATCACTAAAAAGCAGCGGTAGCCTGAGCGTCTCTACAGTATTTACAGAAGAAGTTCATGAATTCACAGTTTCTGTTACTATTAACGTTACACAAATCACAACCCTGCACCTCCACACTGGTTTCACTTTTATTGCAACTGGGTTAAGTTTGATATTTATGAGGAATCTTATTATTTCTGAGCAAACAGAGATGAAAGTGACAATATATTCAGGCTGTAACTAACAATTTACTCATTCTCAAGAGATGGGACAAAAATGTATTTTGAGTTTTTTGTTTGTTTGTTTGTTTGTGTGTTTTGTTTTTACTCTTCAATCACGCTGGAAAATATATTTTAAAACATTAAACTCTTGTAATGGACCAATGAAACTGACAAAATGTTACATTTTATTAAATCACAGCACAGTTTTATTGTTTTTTTAAGTTGCTGAGTTCTCTTAATGTTAATCAAAATATACATTTTTTAAATCCATAATTCTTATTTAGCTTTGATTCAGAAGGACCACAGAGGTGACATGTTACCGTTGAGACACATCTGATCGCAAGATTATTTCATGAATTTGTCAAAAATTATAAAGTTGACCAGTACGTGAGCAGCATTCCCGCCTTTTTAAAAACCAGGAAGTGAGACGGGGGTCAATCTGAGAGTCTAGAGGTCCAACATTTTAATTAAAAAATTGTTTTTAAAACAAAGATGATTATAATAGCACATTTTTATACCCATGTTATCAGTTGGTGTTGTTAGTTTTAGACTTTTGTGATTTTTTTTTGTGAATTCTTGTCCGGGACAAGGTTTTTTTTTTTCTGTCACACAGCAAGTTTAGAAATTAAAAAAATTAAAGCAACAAAAGTATTTTATACATTACATATGTTTCATGTATATAAATCCTGGAAAAATGGAACAAAATGGACTCAGAATTGGTATTAATAATTTTTGAAGTTTTGGGAGGACATTATTTGTCCCAATTAATTTTTTGTTTATTTTCATTATTGAATAATTAGTCGATGTTTCTCTTGACTGATCGATTAGTTGTTTGGTCCATAAAATTACGGTGACGTCCTCAAACCTTGTTTTGCCCTCATGGGATTAAAGAAAATCAGAAAATATTCACATCTCAGAAGCTGAAATCAGAGAAATTGGACTTTTTTCTTTAAAGTAAAAGACTCAAAACGACTAGTCGATTATCAGAATAGCTGGTTATCAATTTAGTAGTAGATTAATAATAGATTAATCATTGCAGCTTGTTTGTCAGGTCATTCCCAAACCACTAGATGGCGCCAGAGGTCCAATAATAAGTGATGATTTGCTCTCAGAGGTGCAAATTCACTCACCTGAGAGCAAAAACAACCACGGAATTTAAGAAATGAAGCTGAGAGACAACAAATGGACAGAAAAGGACAAGAACTAAAAAAGAAAGAAAGAAAGAAAGAAAGAAAATCTGTATTTTCATGATCTATTTTTTAGTAATTACATTCTAAACATTGTTCATCTCGAAAAACGGGTTCACACAGAGAAACTTTTGTTGAGTTCAGATTTAATTTAAGATATTATGGTTGAAATGGGCTTATTCCATATTTTGGGTCATTATGGGCCAAAATAATAACTAATATTATCATTAAAATACCGCGCGTAAAAGTTCAAACTTGGTGCGTAATTTAAGCAGCTCTTCTTAGTGATTTTTATTATTTTACTCATGAAAAAATGTCACCGTTTAAAGGTTAATGGGGATAAATTACTTATT
Source organism: Lutjanus campechanus (assembly GCA_027495735.1). NCBI lineage: Eukaryota > Metazoa > Chordata > Actinopteri > Lutjaniformes > Lutjanidae > Lutjanus > Lutjanus campechanus. The sequence goes on along the minus strand of JAJHUR010101127.1, from coordinate 3,674 downwards.
GTTTGTTGTTTAGACGTCTTGCGCAGCGTCCACGTGACTGCAGTTCCATAATTACGTATTTAAATATTGCCTATGCTGTTGAAACAATCATTATATGTCCAAAAATATTTATTTTAAAACCAAATTAAACCAGTATTTTCACCTTCAATGACCTTTTCGCTGCTCTCTCGTCGTTCTGCGATGTCTTTATTTCTCCAGTTTGTCTAAAAGCTGCATTAAGAGTCAGTTGTAATGGCTATTGATGTTGCTCAGACTGTTAATGTTGTTGACACAGCTGATGTGGGAAGGAGACACGGTGCCGAAGGGCCCCGGAGGCTGCAGGTTGTGGCTGTGATACAGAGCCGTCGGAGGGGACCCGGGCCAGTAGGAGAACCCCGACGGCCCCACGCCGGGAGCCACCAGGTTCAGTTTGGAGATCCCGGAGAAGGGAATCGGCGAGAAGTTGCCCTGAAACTTGTAGATGGCCTGCTCCGTGGTGGACGGCTGGCACACTTGCGCCAGGCCGTGGAAGTCGAACTTGTAGGCGTAGCGCTTCCCGTGGACTTTGGTCATGATGTTCTTGTCGTAGTAGTAGCGCAGCGCGCGGCTCAGCTTGTCGTAGTTCATGTTGGGTTTGCTTTTGCGCTCCCCCCAGCGCCGAGCCACCTCGTCCGGGTCGATGAGCTTGAACTCGCCGTTGGTTCCCTCCCAGGCGATGCAAGACATGTTGGTGCTGTCGGACAGGAGCTCCAGCAGGAACTGCCACAGCTGGATCTGCCCGCTGCCTGCGTGGGGGAGACAGACGCCATCGATTAAAATATAAACTGATAGGTGCAACGTAGAGATTAGAAAATAAATTAAATGGGCTACAGTATTACAATAACCAGATCAAATATTCTTCAGCCTCTATAATTTAATCATTTCTTTACTTTGTGGATCACATGTTGTTTGAAGTGGGAAAGAAGCAAATATTGGATTTTATTTTAGTTCTGTTGTAACGTGTTCACATCTAGTTTTCATCTATTTTGATATAAAAATCATTTTTTGTGTCTTATTAATGTACCATTTGGTGAATAGTGTCTAACTAACAATATTCTATAATAAAGAATATATAGTATTTCCCGTTTTTGACTAATTCCAGAACTTATTTGTGAGACCATGTGCAAATATGTTGCTGCTGCAAACATTATTTAACATTTGGCATTTTGTCACTTTAATCAAATCAAAGATTGTCAGTCATCATAAAACCTGGGAGCAGATTTTGATGCTGCAGGACTGTTTTCTTTTAGACAAACTCCAGATTAATGTGGGAAACAGAGACATTTAGAGACATTTCAACCTAAATGCAATGAAGTCAAAATTCATTAAATTATATTTTCTTATGGGACTCAGTACTGAACTATTTTGATTAATTTCCTTATATATTGTGCTTATTTTTCTGTTGATATTTATTTCTCTCTGTTCTTAATATTCTTGAACATCCAAAATTGCACATTTTCATCATCACATATGCTGCTGCCTCACATCACACTTTGTCATTTTGTCTGTTTTTGTCTCAATGTTTGTGTTTGTATATATTTTTAATACATTTTGCTTGTCTTGTATGCGGTTTCTTTTGATCTGTATTTGATTATTATCTATTTTTCCAGTTTATTGAATTATTTATGAGAAGAGAAGAGCTGCTAAACGGATTTTCGTTGTCCTCTGAGCACAATAACAATTCATTATATTATATTATATTATATTATATTATATTATATTATATTATATTATATTATATTTAAAGATAGAATAGGTTTTGTGTTGGGCGTCTCTCTGTGGATGCTACACACCTTTGGTGGGTCGTGGATAATAACAGAGAGATTATTTGAATTTATGTTTTTTTTGGCCAAATCATCACCATCATTTCATATTAGTGTTAGTCTGCAGGTTTTTCACATTTTAAACATCGTTTGTCTGATATATCTTATATTAATTTATATTTGTGATGTTTGAAACGTAATAAACTGATTTATTTTGTGAGGTGTTGATGCCCGTTCAGGTCTGTTAACACTTCATCACTCTGTAATTAGATCAGTGACAAAGAGCTGCGGACGGACGACAGATACATTCTGCTGTATTATTTCATTTAATCATTACTTTGATGTTCTTCATATATTATTATTATTATTATTATTATTATTATTATTATTATTATTATTAGTAGTAGTAGTAGTAGTAGTAGTTTCTATATTTTCTACAATTTATGATCCAGTTTGAGACAAAATTATTTAGGGATGACTAAAAAATATCCTTCATAAAATGTAAATTAATTCTATATTATATTACCTGTTATTTTTTTCCAAGAGATATAATACAGCTGCAAACTGAGATTATTAATTTAGAAAAACTGTCAATTTCATACCAATTAGACGAATAACAGAAGCACAAATTAAATTAAATGATCATTTAGTATTTTAATCATGATATAATAACTGAGGGATTTTTCCCAAACCTATAGTAAGCTTTATTAATTACTCAATTTATTTTTTTCCCAAGTCAGTTTTGTTATTATAGTTTTAAAAAAATCATTATAATTATAATTATATATATATTATAATTTTTAATATTATTATTTCATCAGCAATATTTTTCAAACCTTGTGTTGGCTCGGTGATATGAAATAACTGTGCTCTGTTTGCTGATAACAATATTTACCACGCGCTTCTTACCTTTTTGTACTCCTGTGTTTATTGGACCCCAAGTTGTTCCTTTGCTTTCTTTCAACAGATTTTCTGTTGGATCTGAAATCAAAACACAAACATTCAATCAGCTGTTTATTCATCCTGTCACTGCGCAGGCCTCTTATCAATTTAACATCGTCTATAAATGATCGATTTTCTAATCTTACTTTAAAAAAGTCATTTCACTTATGTTTAAAAAATGTCTTATAGGAGGGAGGATGAAGTTGGATCAGTTCACAGTAACAAGGAACAAATTAATGAAATAAAATCAGCTTTAGAGACGCATTTCTCTCAGAGTGAACAGACGTTTTATCTCATAAGATGCTGTCAAATTTGTCCAGACGGTGCAAAAGATTCAAAATAAAAATAAAATGTAAAAACAATAATAAAAAATAAATAAATCTCAACAAGCTAAAATGGATTAAAATCCTAATTGTGTCCTGGTCCGGTCGCAGTCGAATGGAAGGAGCGTGTCGTCTTTGCGGTCTCCTCTCCTCCGAGAAGCCAGGAAACGCGTCCAGGAAAAAGGATTTCCGATTTCCGACAAAAGAGCAGACGGGCTTTCAGATTGAAAAGGCTGAACAATGCGGTGCCCCGCGAGCGGAGCCGCACCGCATCAGCACACCGACGCCCCGGAGCTTGAATTTAAAGATTTATAAGCGCGTATTTCTCTTAATTCTTTACGGGACAAAAATGACGAACCTGAGAGATACATGTTGAACATGAGGTTTCCTCCGCAGTCCTGTCTCATTGTGTTCAGTTGTTCAGAAAGGGTTGGATTTCATTTCGTTGGTGGCGGAGGAAAAGATTTTTATTAAACTTTATCTCATAACTGTGATCTGGAATAAATGCGGGTGGACAGATTGAAGTTTCCAGGCAACTGTCACTGGCCCCCATCTCTGAGACAATATTCAGACAGCAATTTCCCCTGGTGCATTGCTTTAATTAAAAGAGCAATTTACCTCTGTCAGC
>JAJHUR010101125.1:6242-18513 GCA_027495735.1 Lutjanus campechanus | reverse complement strand
GTGTGTGTGTGTGTGTGTAATGCGCATGCCTATGCCAGGCTGGGTCTGCGTCTCGATCTATGTGCTGCATACGTGTGTGTCTGGCTTCATGTGGCAACTGCGCATGTCTGTCACTGTGTGTGGGTGGTTTGGGTGCTCAGCTCTGCAAGGTCTGTATATGTATGTGTGTGTGTGTGTGAGTGTGTGTGTGTGTGTGAGTGGGTGGTATGTGCGCAGAGGTTGAGATGAGTGGCTGTTTGTTTTTGTCTGCCTCCTCTGCCTTACACACACACACACACACACATCTGCAGAGTCACATATCTATATCCACAGCGGCGAGTCTATACGTCTGTGCCATATCAAAGCTGCAGATGTATTTCGGCCATGTTGCACATCATGGCTGCAGCTCTGCTGTTCCTTTAATTAAAATAATTTAAATGTAAAATCAGACAAAGCAGATCATCAGCACTTCTCTCGCCTCTTCTTCTGAGATTTTTTTTTTTATTTTGCCTGTCCTCCGGACTGCCTCCCTAAATATCCCGTCGCTGCCTGCTTAAACGTCCTGTACTCCTGCACGGGACAGCAGCACAACTGCAGCCAGGACACACACACGCACACACACACACACACACACACACACACTTTATGTCTTCACTCAATTCTCCTTTTCTTCCCTCCCTCTCTGCCCTCGCCTGCCTCTCTCTGTTTCCTATTTTCTTTTGTTTACATCTCTTTCTGCCTCGTCTCCTCTTTATATATACATTTCTATCCCTTTCCCTTTGCTGTCCCTCTATGTGTCCCCTCCCTTTCCCCATGTCCATCACACACACACACTGACACACACACACACTCACATAGGAAGGAGCTAAATAGTGTTGGTCCCTTGTTGCTTCATTACGTAAACCATCATTTTCCATCCACCGCTGCTTCATTTCTGTGTCGACTCCATTTTCTCCATAGAATGCAAATCCCTGCCAAACTCTCACCCGTATATCTGTATCCCTGTGTGTGTGTGTGTGTGTGTGTGTGTGTGAGTGTTTGCTGTCTACAACAAGAACAGATGGGGCTGCCAAATATGCCGCTGCATGTGTGTGTGTGTGTGCATACATGTGAGCTATTTGAATGCAAATATGCAAATAAATGGGCGTAGATGCGTCTGACCAGGCGTGCGTCTGTGTGTGTGAGTGTGTGTTTGTGCTGCCCACCCCCTCTCACGGGACAGTGTTTACTGTTTTATTATTATGGCACCTTTTTAATAATCAGACGATTGATGAGGAAGGTCTGTCTGTCCCTATACTTTCCCCGGCTGCTGTGGCCGACAAATCAGGACGTCCACGCGAGAGACGCAGCCAATCATGACGCAAATATCGACCATACTGTCGAACCAAGTGACCAAGTGGGGTTAAAAAAATAATTACAATCATCCTAGACTTGAGCAGTGAGGAAGGGAGGAGGAGGAGGAGGAGGAGGAGGAGGAGGTGGTGGTGCTGTTCTTCCTGAGGAGGAGATGTTTGTTAAGAATCTCCCAGGACAGATGAGGCATTGCGGCAGTCTGCCGTCACATGAGCGAAGCCACAATCCAGACAAAGAGACAAGAGTGAGAGGAGAGAGAGGAGGCTAATGACAGGGAGGGGGAGGAGGAGGAGGAGGTGGTGGTGATCGTCTCTCTCTGGCCCTGTGCCACCAAGATAAATACCTGGGTGCTTGTTTATTTATGTAGCGTGGCATTTTGCAGAGGGGTGGGGTCGTGGGCTGAATGAATAAACGGTAGACTTTTCTAAATCCCTCAGAACGACCCCAGCGAGACGAGCGCCCACTCACTGGACGATAACGGGGATCCAGATAAAGAATAAAGCTTCCAGAACTTTAGTTAAGATTCGTCTGGAGAACAAGGACAATGAGCTTTGATCTTCTTTTTTCTTTTTTTTTTTCTCCCCACAAAGTTGAAATTGCACTAAATGTATCTGTAAAAGAGTGGAGAAAGTTGTCTTTTATGTCCAGAAACACATTTGGCTGAATGTTTTGCCCCACTGTCCTTTCGAAGCACTGCGATGTGATAATGTGAAGACATTTTTTGCTGCAACCGTAGAGGTGATTTTGGCCTCATTGGCAGTCAATTTGCCCAGCTGTTGTCAGTGTGTGTGTTGCGTTGAACACCAGGCAAATCTCCATCTGTAGTCAACACGTAGAGGCCAGAAAAACAATGGACTTTTGAATTGGCAGGAGCCCGATATTGAGGGGTAGTGTGGATATACGTACATCATATTTAGTTGTACAGTGGTTCCCAACCTTAAGTGCTTGTAGCCTCTTACTCAAAACAAAATGAAGATGCAATCCATCACAAGTTGAATGTTCAGTCAGACTGTAATAATCCCTTCTCGGGTTGTTTCTTGAATTGATTGATTGTTCAATTTTGATAATTGAACATCACTGGATTGTCAACATTCGATCCGGTGGTTTTGGTTTCACGTTGCAATCCTGTGAAGGACCCCCATAGATGCACATTAGACCACAGACCCCCAAAAGATGATTTTGTCTTAAGGGGTCTCTTCTGAGTCGTTTTTTCATTTTTAGGTTTGAAGATGAGTCGTCCTAGTCGATCAGTGATCAAAGTAGGATCACTGAAAATTGCAATCAATCAAAACTGACAACCCCATTTCTTTGTTTGTAGTTCCAACTTCTGCTGGGACCTCCTACAACCCAGTTAAGATCCCTGTTGTTCCCCAGAGCCTGAATACTACCGCGCTATAGAAGTTTAAATGATATATCTACGTCCTGAATAGTTCCCGGTTCTGAAGATAGTCTGTAATTGGTCCAAAAGTCCGTACCATCAAAAAACGAACCAAACCATAGATAAGGTTGATCCTGACCAAGTGGGGACCACCAATTTTGGTTTAGAAGAAAATTCGGGTGTTTGGTCCGAACTGTGGTCCGAAGAGGTTTCACACCTGAAATTCTGGTTTGGATCAAACTGAAAAGTCCAGAAGTCCAGATCGAATGAGTTAGGTGTGAAAGGACCCTCAGTCCTCTATGATAATGGATTGAACATCATTAGGTTTTTGGACTGTTGGCCAAACAAGACAAGCAATCTGAAGACATCCCCTTGGGCTTAGATGTTTTCAAAGTGGGAGTCCAAACAGTTTGAGTTTTGTTCTAACAGCAATATTAGGCTATCTTGGCTCAATAACACGATCATGATCCAATGGACATCCAGGAATTGAGCAAAACTAAGTAACTAAACTAAGGGGCAGGTGTCTTGGGCTAAGAGAAACTCTGGTGGGCTTACTATTACAATTATCTGATATTTTATAGGCCAAAGAGTTTAGTTTTATCATCATCATCAAGTCCAAGCCAAAGGTTGGGAACCACTGTGACCATCAGACCCCAGTGTTGTTTTTACAAGCAGTCTTAACGTGGGCTTTAATCCTCGAACACAGGCAGAAAATCAGGATTGAAGTTGAAAGTTTTGTACTTCTGAAAAGTAACTTTTGTCACTGTGCTGGATTTTGAAAAGAAAAGAACGCAGATGTGATTGTAGAGGGTTAAGGCAGATCCAACGAGCTTTTTGTCCGCCGTCTGTCGGTGCTTGGCCTGTTCTCCCGGGGGCCTCGGGTTGTCGACTGGGTGCGCAGGGGTTCGGAGCGGGTTTCACATCCAGGGTTTTGAAGATAAGTTTTAGAGAAATTTGGCGTACTTCAAACGAGCACAGCGAAAGGGATATTTTCTTTAATATCTGTCTTTGTTTCCTCTTTGATTCGGAGGGAATGTTACGAGCCAGTAGCTGAGTGCTACTGAGAGGAGGAAGCAGAGGATGATCTTCATAAAGAAGTTTTAACACTCCGCTGCCCTGCAAAGAGCAAAAAGATGAACAGTAAAACTTGATCAGTCCAGTACCATGGGCTGTATATCACAGAATATCTTTTTTTATTATTATTAAATATAAAAACCTTGCATCTTTTTGCCTCTTTGTAGGGCAGCTATGTCTGAGCACAGTTTTACGACTAAAAGTTGAGCGGGGCCAGAGCAGACATTTTTGTTTTTTGTTGTTTTGTTTGTTTGTTTGTTTTCAAAGCGATACGAGTTCAGTCGCGCTTGTAGGAGAGCTTTGTACACATTTCAAAATTTTTCTTTTCATTTTGAACATTTCATTTTCTGTTGCTATTGTGTTTTTTTTGGTTTGTTTTCTACATTTGAGCTAGTGTACTGTAGTCCTCGAGAGTTATTTTAAGACAGATGCTACTAATAAGTCAACATTAACACCTGTACGTAGAGTTGCCAAGTTGTGTAAAAAACAAAAATTTACAAAAAGAGAAAGTGGAGACATGGTTAGCTGTAAAATAGTTTAGAGAAAGAGAACCACATATTTTTGCATTGCGATTGTTGTATGACTGAGGTGCTGCGGGCGGGCGGGTTGAGGGTTGGGCTTTTAATGCTGGACCAGATGTTTGGTTTTTACTGTACTGCAGCTGTTGTCGGGACGGGATCAGGGGCTGCAGAAAGCAGACGGAACCGATCGACTGATGGATAGATGGATGGACGGACAGTCGAGGCAAGCAAAACACTGTTGGGCTCACATCATTTTAAGGCTACAAGTCTGAATGTCTGCTTAAAAAAAAATCTCTTCACGGATCAAATCTTACTCTCCATTGTCTTGTGACGATATGAATACATTTCTTAGCCAAGCTTGCATAAACTTCATTAGAAATCGACCCAAAGTAAGTTTACTTGACCTGGTTCTCGAACCAGCTTCTCTTCAAAGAATAAGCTACTGCTGCTTGAATGTTTTTTCTTCTTTAAAGTCCACCTGGTGGCCAAATGCGGCTACTGCGGCTCAGAGACGGGGGGGCTCGGCTGCCGCAGTAACTGCCGGCACCACCAGAGGGCGAGATCCCAAGAGGCAGTGATCCTACACAAGCTACGATTGTAATAAAAGAGTCTCGATCACTGTATTCGTCCGAGCACCTTAACAGCAGACCGCCGGAGGCCTCTGCTGCTCATATCTTTTTTTTTTTACAAATCCGACACAAGACGCAAAACCCGCCAAAACGTCCACCGCATGTGGGCCAAGATGCCAAATAAAGCTGTCAGTAGATTGAAAGTTGCTGACGTGACTTCCAAAAGAAAAGAGCACTGCGGCTGGTTTTGTGCTTCGACTCGTCCATCCACGACTTTCTCCGTCTGTTTTTTTTTCCGCTCCTGATCTCCGTCTCGGCTGCCGATCCACAGAAAGAAGTGACGAGGAGAGAGTGGAATAATCTTTAAAGAAAAAGAAAAAAAAGCACCTTTGGGCGAGCGCTCAACTGTCCCGGAGAGCCAAAGCCCTCTGCACCTTTCTGAGCACGCTCACTATGTCACTTCCTGTCTGTGGTTTGGATGCTGGCGTCAGAAGTGGGACTGTTAATTGATTTTTTGGGGGGGGTGGGGTGGGGGGGTCGAGATGTAATGTGAGGGTTCCTTTTGTAAGTTCCTTATTTTTGTTGTTTTTATCTTTTTGTACTATTATTCCTTTTTTTTTTATTTTGTATGTTTGTTTTCTCTTCTCTCTCGATGACATTTGTTGTTTACTGTAAAAATGATAATGATGATGATGTGCCCATCGACCTGTCTCCCCCCCAGGTGGGAAGTGGGAGCAAAGACTGTGCTAACTCTCCTCTGAAATGGGGGTGGGGGAGGAGTTAAGGGGAGGGTGGGGGGGTGGAGAGTTCAGGTGGGTGAGGGGTAAAAAAGGGTGAAGGTTGGAGTTGATTCAGACTGGGTTCCCACACAGATCAGGAAGTTGGGATGAATTCTGATCATTTCTTGATCCTTTTTTTTAAAGGAATCCCAGAAAAATCACCAAGAAAACTACGTATGTTCACTCAACAAGCATTTGACGATTGGTTTAGCGTTGATGCAAACAAGCACAAAACTTTCAGTGTGAGAATAAGCCACAGTCAAAAATTCTCTTAAGTATACTACAGACTGATGATTGACTGATAATCAGGTAGATGTTCACGTCTGATTCCAAAAGCAAAGACGGACGACTTTGATAACCTTTAAACAATCAAGCCAGTCAAAATGCTTGTGGGGTTCGATCTGTACTGTCATATGTATTGCATGGGAAAATGTTGAAGGTCAAAGGTCATATCGACCCTTTCTAACAAATTTTTGAATCCAGAAAAAAAAAAAAACAATGTGAAAGGGAAAAATCCACCCTCAAACACCTAAACACTGGTGCTAGAACTCACATATTTAGGTGTTTTCAACATTGAACATCACATCTTTGTGTCCCTTTTGGCCACTTGGGGGCACATCGAACACATCCTGCAAACACGGATAAATATTAGCTTTCATTTGGCGTCGTCTTTCCGACCACCTGACGAATCTTTAGTCCAATCTTCGCTCTCCTTTGAGCTCTGTTATGGTCTCCACCAATTCCCGAGGAAGTAAAAGTCTCTTTAGCTGCGAAACGCTCCACCATCTTCACCAGCTAGTCGCCAAACTTTATCTGGCTGCCGTTCGGTTGCTGGACAGTTTGTGTACAGTGACTTAAAATAAGCTTTATCCAGGGAAAACGGCACCCCGCTGAGGCTAAAGACTTAGGACCCCCTTTCAGCATACACATATGGGTTTTTCACACTGTACTTAGCCCCAGACTAGTCATTTGATTCACTGTGAATATAAAAATGGAGCAGTTTAAAAGCAAACACTTCTTTCTAAATCCTCCATAACAGCAGATCGACCAGCTTCTATATAACTTGTAGCCTCTGAAAACCAGACTTACAAGGCTGACACAACACTTCATGGAAAGCTAATGCATTCTGGGGAAAATACAGGAAATCGGAAAGAGACGGAGAAGTGGCCGAGGCATGCGAATACAAGAGGAAAAATGCTAAATTTCAACACATGATACGGGATGAACTTTTGTGAACAGATGGTGGATTTTTCTCGTGTAGGGACCCGGCTGAAAATCTGGAGGAATGTCAGGAGTTTTGTCGTTGAGTGAGTGTATTTAAAAAACAAAAAAAACAAAACAAAAAAAAAACTGGCTAAACTTGAGAACAGAGGAGCGAGGGGAAGAAGTGGATGCGAGAACTCTTTTTCTTCTTTTTTTTTTTTCGAATCAAGATCCTGAGGCGAATCCTCATCGCTTATCTCTCCCTCTCCATCCCTTCTGCCAACCTCCCTGCTCATCTTCCTCGGCGCTGCGGCCCGCCTGACCTCATCAACCCCTCGCCCTGACCTTTCTCTCCCCCCTCCACATCCCGCCGCCACCACCACCACCTCGCGCTCCTCAAGCTCCGCGAGTCTCTTCTTTCCTGCTGTCTGCAGGTCTGTAGTCTTCTATCCAGAAACATTTACTCCGCTCTTTTCCAAAAATCCCCACACACCAGAGACAACTCACACACTCACATATATACTGTATACTGTATATGTATAAATGAATACAAAACGGGCAAACCTCTGAGATACAGAAGCTCACACGCACACACACACACACACACACACCCCTACCTGCTGTGCTGTGTGTGTGCGTGTCTTCGTGTCACTGATGCAGTTTTTAAAAAAAAAAAAAAAAAGTACCAGTTTACCTCGGGAGCTCTCAGCCATAGCAGACCTTAATCCCCACAGATATCTCAGCGCTGCGAGCAGCTTCTCGACTGCTGTGGCTGCCGTTACAAAGCAGGTACATTTTTGTTTTTCAGGAACAAACCCGGGAGCCTCAGCAGAGCGCTCTCGGACCATTTGAATGCATACAGAAGCAGGGTTTTTACAGAAAACGGGACACCGAGTCGAGAGTCCATGTCAACACAGTCTTACCTCAGAATCATACTTACTTACAGAACAGGGGGAGGGGCGGGCTTCTATATGATCATAGCAACCGTGAATGACTATTTTTTATTCCTTCTCTTCCTTGTCTCTGGTGTCGTTGGGGCGAAAAATTTACTCTGCAGATCTCTTCTTTTTCTCGTTTTTTTTTTTTTTCCACTATAAATATATAAATATATAAACTGTACATTATGACATAGAAGCACTATCGAAGTTTGATTGTTAGATGTGCACTCGCAGCATGAGGTATTATTCTTTATTATTCTTCATAACCCAGAAAAATGAAAAAGTGACATACGAGCTTTTTGGAAGTAAACAACAAAGGATTTAAAAAAAACAAAAAAAACAAAAACAATGCAGTAGCGTCTACTGATGTCAAAGAAAATACCCGACCTCACCCCGCCTCTCTCACACACACACACACACACACACACACACACACAAAAACAAACACACACACCCCCAGCCCTGCCGTGTTACCCCCCGCCCTCCCCCACATCCAACCGATCGCCCTGACGCCCCCTCGCGCCACCCCCCTCCCCTGCCCCGCCCTGTGTACATGCCAGTGTTTCCCCCATGTGTTCCAAGTGCCAATAACTTTGTGAATTCCTAACTGTGACCCAGTAATAAAGATAATTGCACATTAACTACTGTAAAGAGAAAAAGAAACCAGACTGATTAAAAATGAGGAAAAAATCTGAATATCTTAATAAAAAAGGTTTTTAACAAACAGGATTGACCTTACGGCTGTGTCGGGTCTTTTTTTTTTTAACCTTTTCGCAGGTCTTCATCCAAAATACCCTCCGGTATGAGCGGATCATCGCTGATATTTGGTCCATTTGAAGTGAGAATGTGTAACTTTTGTTAAACAGTGGCCACAAGTGGAGACTTCTTTTTTTGCTTAAATGACCTGGAGGTATCTAAAGCCACGTTTCCACTCAAATTACCTGGAACTTTAAGTCCCAGGAGCTACATTTCTTTTGTTAATTATTAGTATTATTTTTGGGGGGTACATTCGCCAGGCTGGAATCGAACCAAAAGCCACCGCAGAGGACCCAGCCACAGCTCATGGGGCGCACGCTCCACCGACCAAGCCAACGGGGCACCCCAGGAAACTACTTTTGAAGGAACTAAAAAGTCTGTATTTCCACCAGGTCTTAAAACCCCATGAAGATTAAGCAAATTAATGTCTCAGCTCAAGTGGCATCCGTGATCAGAGCTGCTGTAATTCTCTAAATGCAAAGTGCTTCAGTGCTTTCTTACCTCCACTGCACTGGACCGTCCTTTACAAAAGGAAAGGAGATAATGCCGTCCTACAATCTCCCGCAGCGCACCGTTCAACTGCTCAAGATAACAAACGATCAACATTCAGTCCATCTTTGGAACATCGTGGTTTCACCACAGTAGCAGTAACATCCGCCGTCTTCACATCGTTAAGTGTAAATGCAGTCGAATTCTCTTCGCGCCCGGTTGTCTTTTCCTGCTGTATATCCTCATGAAGTCTTCTTCACATCTGTCCTTGACCTCGTGACGCTTTCCCTCGAGGTGCAGGAAAAGTTTTTTGGAAAACGCATTACATAATTTTTGTACTGACTGCAGCCCAGGTCTACAGATATGCTAGCAGCTCAGTAAAGCTGTACTTTGGCACAGCAGCGCTTTGAGCGAAACACTAATGCCGACATGTTCACGGTGACGAAGCCAACATGCTGATGTTAAGCATCTTAGTTTAGCATGTTAACGTGCTAACATTTGCTAACATGCCCAAAATACAAAGTACAGCCGAGTCTGAAGGGAACGGTTCATTTGTTTTACAGATGTTTGGTTTTTAGACTTACTGAGGCCATTAGCAGCTGTGCTTGCAATTTGTTTTTGTTTTTTTATGCAGTTATCTTGAGATATTGAACTAACATATACATATTATAACATAAAACAACGCTGGTTTTCTCATGTTTATCTTGTTTATTTATCTTATCTTGAAAACAAAGGCAGATTTTCCCCGGATAACGAGATAATTTATCGCAAGAACTGACTGACTGAAAGAAACTTACAAAAACCTCCAGTGGACCTTTGAACAAGTTCTGGTTTGCTAATACAACAGTCCATCCTTCGCTCAAATGTCACAGCTGTTGGGCCGTGTGATTTGGATCTGCTCCAAAACTGAATGGGTTCCTCCTGGGCCCACGCTACACCCTGCCGCTAAGTCTCATGAAAATTGGGCAAGACGTTTTTTTCGTAATCCCATGGACAAACAGACAAACAAACAGATAAACAACACTGAAAACATGGCCTCCTCGGCAGAGGTGACGAGAGGAAACAACCTTTTGTTTTCTCGTGATCGGGACTTGAATGTTTGTACTAAATTTGTTGTTGAGACTAAAAACCTCAAGTGTGAACTTCATGTTTGTGCTGGAGGAGAAAAATCTTCATCCACTGGGGACCATAAATGTGTTTCTACATCTTCATGGAAGTTCATCCAGCAGTCGCTGAGTCTGGACCAAAGTGATCTCCTGCTCAGGTATGATGGATCTCCTGCTTGTTCTTGTGATAAAAACCACTGCAGCGTTTATGTTTTACCTGCTAAAACACAGTAGCACCAGACGAACAGTCACAGCTGTATCAGAACATGTTGTTACGTTCCCCGACGGTGACCCAGGGGATGAGGGGAGTAACAATAATTTAAAATAACCTGAGGAAAAAGATGGCAAGTTTTCAATTATCTTTTCATTAATAAATTAAAGTTAAAAAGTCAACATTTAACGAGGACAAATAAAGATGAACTTAAAATACTAAATCAGACAAATGCACTAAAAGACACTAAGTGAACAAACTAATAAACACTCTTCCTCCAGAAGGCAGGAAAGGCTCCTCTACCAGGGCGGCTAAACACAGAAAACACCCTCCTCCAGTAAATCCTGCCACCTCAGATCTAACTGCACACACACACACACACACACACACACACACACACACAGACTGACGTCTGTGCAATGATCCACCGGCTGTGTGTTGCTGCTCTCTCTCTCTCTCTCTGCAGGAGACGTCTGATCGGTGATTGACTGCAGCTGCAAGGAGGGGAGGTGCAGTACCTGGACACATACAGAGAGAGCACACAGGAAGACACACAAACACTGTGGCACGTAACAATGTTCTGTTTTGTTCATTATTTTAATTTAACTTTTAAAAGAACGATTGTGTTTTTTCTTTCAAAGTCACAGTCTTGCTTTTAAAGGACCCAGCTGGCAGTTTTCTTTCCAGCCAAGAACCAACTCAGCTTTTTCAGGCAAGTATGAAGCCAGTTATTCAACTTTAAATAACGTGACTCATGTCCTGTTTCTCCCAATAAAATAGTAGTTAGAAGTTTAACGGTTACAGAACAGCCACTATGTTTCTTTTTCAGTTTCTGATCTTTAAGCCAATCAATTCTTTGTTGAAAATTGGATTACCCTTTTGGTTAGAGACTACTAAACTCACATGATCGATTATTAACATCGGTGTGTACTTACTGTTTGTCTTCTGGGTGAGATTTGCTTTGACAGTGTAGCTTGTAAACATGTTTCTATTCGTAAATCTCAGTCGTCAGAATTTCCTTGAACGCACCCAAGCATGATTTTTAAAGATTTTGCGTGTAGATGTGCCGCCATGTGACAATGTAAATAATGATGCTCACTGCATCAGATTACCTGATACAGATGTAAAATTATGCACAAAAAATGAACTGAAACCAATGACTGACTGGAAGGCAAAGTAGAATATTAAAAGATAAACAAACTTTTTAAATAAATATTGAATTGTTTATCATTTTTCAAGAGGCATTCACAGGGTAAATCCACAGGTGTGTTTGTCTTTGACCACTTTTTCTGTCAAAACGTTTCAGAAAATTGGTGTTTTCCCCTGAACTGTCTCCCCATGACTTGAACCCCTGAGACGGGAGGAGCTGCACTCGCACCGGAGGACGACCTGCACAGGTGAGAGGCGCCATCGACCCTCAGAGACAAACAAAAGCTTTTCATTCAGTGTTGTCATGGAAATACTGTACCACTGCATTCTACCGCCGTCGTATATTTTTGGATCGTATGTTGGTGGAGAAGCTTTTGAAAGTTCACTTCAGACTATAGTGTGACAGTCGACGTCTGAAATGAGTCATCACATCCTGTTCTGAGAGCAGATCATAATGTGACATGCTTTAAAAATTAAAAAAAACACCTGATCATGTGGGTGACAGAACTGGCCAATGACCGATATTTAAAGGAGCAGTACGTAGCGATTACTCGTCCAAAAATGAGCACTGCTGTCCAAACATGTTTGTTAGTTTAAAAGCGATATTCCACCCAAAAATGAAAATTCACTCAATATACTCACCCCTATGTCGATGTGAGGGTGGGTGAAGATCTTCAGTTCACAAAACAATCCTGGAGTTTCAGCAGAAAACAGGGTTGCAGCCAAATCCAGTACAGTGGCAGTGAATGGTGACCACGTATAAAAC